>JADOBS010302628.1:0-14730 GCA_015708375.1 Cydonia oblonga | reverse complement strand
TGGAGGGATAACAAAAAAAAAAAAAAAAAAAAGATAAAAAAAAGAGGCTTCGAATATGAGAGTGGGAAAGTCCAGAGCTTTGGGATATTTTTGTTATATTATCAACTATTTATTTTTATTTTATTAAAATATCAAGAAATTACCTTAATAAACATTTGTACCATGGATTTTTCAGTGGGACTGTCACACGAGGTAATACACATGTCTCTATATAAATGATGAGTTATTTGAGCTAGAAGATTAATAACTTAAAAATTAAAATTTTTCACCATTTACATAAAAATACGTGGTGTACCAACCGTGTTTCCGTACAACTAAAAATTTCTCTATTTGTACATGATAATATTTTTTAATAAATATTTAGTAATTTAAAAAAAAACAAAAAAACCAAATTAGGGTTCCGCTTGTTGCCGCCAATGTGCTGGGTTTGCTGACCTAAGCTCGAATCTAATTACTTACCCTTTTCTCATTTTATTACTTACAAAAAAAACTAAAACAAATTCACTGAATTTTGGTTAATGAAATTCAAGTTCTTTCCTGGTTTGTTTTCTGATAGATGATAAAACAGATTGGTAATATATAACAAGTTAATAACGTAAAAACATTATAAAAAAAATAAGGAACGGATATGTGATGCCATTTGTTTTACAAAATTTTGTATATACTTTTTTATGGGACACACTTTGTAAGGCCATCTTCAACCGATGGCTAGTCAGATGGCTCGTTTTAGTCATCTTGCCCTCCAAGATTCTCCAAAATATTAATATTTTAATAAACAGTACAGTGCCATATTTGTTTCCTTCTCCAACCGAGGGCCAGAGGGCTCGTCTTAGCCCTGTCACAAAAAACCGTCTCCAATCGAGGGTCAAATGGCCATAGGGCCAAATATAATTTATTATTTAAAAACTACAACTTAAATTCAAATCAAACGGCTAGCTGATGTCATGCTAACATCACTTAGCCGTTGGATTTGAATTTTTTTTTTGCTATAAATAGGGTGGATATTAGGATATAATTCACACAACTTTGAATTCAATCTATTTCAATTCAACCTCTTTCAATTCAAGTTTGTAATGAATTCCAACTTTGGATCCTCTTCGGATTCCAACTGTGGGTCCTCATCCAATTCCAAAAGAGAAGCAAAATGGGTGCAAATGAGATGAGAAGATGAGGAGTCTGATGAATAAGTTCAAGTAAGGCGTAACAAACAAAACAAAGCAGCAGCCATGCCTGCGGCCATAGTGTGTCAGCCAACTAAGGAACAACCTCAATGGGGTGACTCTGTTGCTGTCGCTCTTACAAACCACGAAATAAAACGATGACGCATGCCAATCTGATGAACAACTACTTCAACCCCAACTCGGTGTACACAGAAGAGGATTTCAGAAGTCGCTTCCGGATGAGGAGTCATGTCTTGGAGTGTTTACTCCGTGATGTCCAGTAGGTCAATCCGTACTTTCGACAGAAGCAGGACAGAGCAGGCCGCCCTGGTTTCTCACCTCATCAGAAGGTTACTATTGCACTCCGAATGATGGCATATGGCTCCCCAACTATTTCGATGGATGAAACTCATGGTATGTCTGAGTATACAGGCCTTGATACTCTTGAACAATTTTGTGACACAATTGTTCAGGTTTATAAAGACGAGTACCTCCGCGATCCAAATCAAAAAGATCTGAATCGGCTCACTCGCTAAGCTGAAGACCGTGGGTTTCCAGGCATGATAGGGTCATTAGACTGCATGCATTGGGATTGGAAGAACTATCCTACTGGATGACAATGAGGTTTTAGCAGAAGGTCCAGAAAGCCAACTGTTGTGTTAGAGGCAGTTGCCTCATATGACACATGAATCTAGCATGCTTTCTTTGGAGTACCTGGATCCCAAAATGACATTACAGTTCTTGGATGTTCATTCACCCCTCTTTAATAACTTAACGGAAGGTAAAGCACCTCAACTTGACTACATCAACGGGCGTCAATACAATATGAGGTATTACTTGGCAGATGACATCTACCCAAAATGGGCGACACTTGTCCAAGCAATTCCAAACCCTAAGAATGATGCAGAAAAGTTGTTTACCTTACACCAAGAGGCATACCAGTAAGATGTTGAAAGAGCTTTCGGTATTCTACAAGCACAGTGGAAGATCATCAGTGAACCGGCAAGTGGGTGGAGTCGAGAAAATTTGAACTCCATCATGATGTCTTGCATCATATTACACAATATGATAATGGAGGATGAGCGAGATGGGTATATTGATGGAGAGTCTGATGACGACCAAGGAGATCCAAATAGGTCAAGAAGGGCTCGTGCAAAAATCTATGATGGGCCTAATTTTCTTTTCAATCCAAGAACTGGTAGTATCTCTATAAATGAGTACATGAGGCGCTATAGAATGATACGTTCTCGTGCCACAAATAAGTACGTACAACAGGATCTTATTGCACATCTTTGTGCCAAAAGAAGCATGGAGTAGGCTTTTAAGTTTTATGTTGTTAAATGTTTTTAAAAAATGTTGTTTAAATTTCATGTTGTTAAATGTTCTTTTTATGTTGTATAATTCTTTTGTTGGTTAATGTTATTTAATGTTGTTTCATATTGTTTAATGTTGTTTGATGTTACTTAATTTAATTTAATGTTGTATAATGGCTTAGGAAGTTATAGAAAGAAAAAAAAAATAGAATTTAAAAAAAATATGAAACAAATTTTGTAAAATAGAAGTTATAGGAAAAATTTTGTAAATGAAAAAAAATAAAATTAACGGCTAGCTGAAGTTAGCTAGCCATTGGATTCAAAATTTTGCTTAAGGATTCCTGTCGGTTATAACCGACAGGAAATCCGCCAAAAAAAAAATTTTAGCCAGGTTAGGGCTGACTAGAAGTGGCTAGCCTTCTAGCCCTCCAGCCCTCTCCGATTCCGTGGGGCCCTCCCAGATTCCACAGCCCTCTGGACCCTTCGGTTGGAGATGGCCTAATGTAATTCAACAATCCGAGCTCTCTATTTTTTAAGTCTTATTTTAGAGATCATGTCTACAAAAAATCACACAATCTGAAATTATATGACCATTGGATTAAGGTTTCACGGTTCTTTGTAGAACCGTATTCGTCTATTTTCTTCATTCCGAATAATGTCTTAATAGTTTTAAATTTGTCTAATTCTTTTCATGTACGACTTACGAATGATGTTCTAAAATATAGAGGATTTGAGTCGTCAAAATACATTATTGAGATATAGTAAAAAAAAAAAAAGAAATAATGTCACAGACTCACTAAAAACTTTAGATTGAGACAGTAGAAATAAATAAATGTTGTGGCTTATTTTATCTAACAATGAGAGAGAGAGAGTGCACGACAGAGAGAGTAGGAGAAATATGTGTTTGTAGGGTTATGTAGAGGATGCGTTATTCCCCTACGTTGTGCCTTTATTTATAATAAAAAGAAAGGGAATAATTCTTCTCCTCTAAGGAATACAAATTATAATAGGGAAGAATAATTAGAATAAAATCTAATTTATGATTTACACAAACACACTTAAATACAAAGTTTATAACACTCCCCCTTAAATGTGTAAATACTGAAGTAGATTCACCATCATGTAGTGTTGACGAAGTCGACCGTCGGCATTGATTTTGGGAACATGCTAGTCTCGAAGTAAAATAGGGACTTGCAAATGGAATTAAGTCTCACAAAAAAACCCAATGGCTATGGTAAAACCCAAGTGGGGGCAAAACCCATAGTCTAAGGAAAAATGAGTGAGAAATGAAAAGTCAAATAAAATGTCTACGGGATGTCGTCAGGGATGTAATCAACCAAAGGTGGGTGCCTCGTTAAAACCTTGTTAGGTAGTAAAAACCTAAAGGGAAAAATACTCCTAATTGTAAGAAAAAAGAGTACATAAAGATCAAACAAGTATACTTCAGGATACTCCTCCTGAGTTTGACATAATTCCAAAGAGAACTAACATGTTACAACTCAGAAAGTTTACGCATATCTATTCCTTGAACAAGCTTATGAAAGGTCGCCTTTGGTGGTGATTTGGTGAAGAGGTCGGCCAAATTGTCTTGTGAATGGATTTGCGTGACTTCAATCTTTTGATGCTTTTGCTGTTGATGTGAGAAGAAGAACTTCAGCGCAATGTGGTTGGTGTTGTCTCATTTGATGTAGCCCTCTTAAGCTGTTCGATGCATGCATAAATCGTCATCGAGACGTCAATGACAGGGTAAAGATTACAGGAGCTTCGAATATGGTCCACAACTACTCTCAGCCATAAGCATTCCTGAGTTACTTCGTGTAAGGTGAGAATTTCAGCATGGTTAGACGAAGTGACAACTAAAGTCTGTTTAGTTGACCTCCAAGAACTTGCAATACAAAGTTTATAACAATAAATAAATATTCCGCACTTTTTTTTTATTGTCATGTATACTTTTGTTTATTTTTGTTTGAATTAAATTCAAATGTCACCAATTAATGCATGAAAAAAGTAGTGTAAACTTTCCTCTTGTGAAATAGTAAGAGTTAAAATGGTAACAAAAGTTACTTTAGCTTAGGAGGCTATGATTGGGGGGGTTAAAAAAGTACAAAGAAAGGCCCAATGCATCCATATAACCCACACGGCCTCCTCAAAGCCTCCATTACACATCAAAAGGCTCAACGCATCCATCCAAGAGTTGTTGTTCACAGGCAAGTCATCAATATATACATAAAAAGAAAATTTCCTTTTTCTATTTTCTTATAACTATAAGTATTTCTCAATAGCCTCTCTGGACCTGAAAATGATGGATAATCGTGGCTTGTAGCCAGTTGTCCTCATTTTCACCAAAAAAAAAAAAGAAAAGAAAAAAGAACTATAAGTATTTTATTTTAGAGGAGATTTGTGCTAAGCCACAAAATTGATTAGTCATAAAATTTTATTACTAAACTCGTAATTTATGTGAGTCGAACTTTTAACTTTTAACTTACAGGTATAGAGAAACATTGCTACACTGCTAGTGATATACCATCAACATGTCTGTCAAAAGTAAAACTACAACAAATTAAAATCGTCAATTAAAAGTGTAAGAGGCTTGTAATTCAAGTGGTTAGAGAATTATGTTCGAGTCTCTTGTAATTCAAGCGATGTTTTCCAACATTGCTTGGATTAGCAATTTAAAAAACTACTAATTGATGGTATATTTACTTGTAGCGTATATTTATTGTTAAATAGTGTTAGCAGATTCCGCGTGATATTTGTAACTTAAATTGCCATACACAAGCCCAAACGAAAAGGCCCAATAAGAAGGAGGGCAAAAACGTCATTTTACAAGGGCGCCAAAAACAACGCAGCTCTACGATCTCTCCTCCAACCTCATTCGGCATTTACGAGGTTCCGCAACACTCAACAGTCAGCAACACCAACCATCCAACAAACCAAAAACCTCGATTTCATCGAAACCCCCCGCACAAAAGCAGACAGACGCTCACATTTCGTATAAACGCTCCAACGGAACCTCGCTCTTCTCTCCCCAACACACCTCAGCGCAAGTCGGAGGTGAGTCTTCGGATCTTTCTATGAAATGGGTTCAGTGTTCATGCTGATCAGTTCAAACATAGGATTTGATCATGTTGTTAGCGTTCTAGGAAGGTTTAATCTGGGTTGACTGAATGTTTTGTATATGTTTTTGTTTCCAAATTTGTTGTTTTATTTGAGTTTGAGATGAATTTGTTGAGAAATTGGTTCAGATTGTTTGTGCTAGTGAAGTGAAAAGAACTAATCTTTATGTGATGTTGTTATGTTAATCTTAATTATTAATACCACTTAATTCAAGTATTTACCCAATAATTTCTGATAAAATGGTTTGCCAGTGTGGAAAATGATGAACCAAGTTGGCTGTTCATCCCTGTTAAGATTTGATTTGATTGTATCAGAGGACACCGTTTACTGATTCTTGTTTTGTTTTTATTTTTTACGAAGAAAAGATGTTTAATAACTGCCTGTGTTAGTAGTTAAGACTCGGTTAGTAGTTAAGACTCGGCATCGGAGATATACTAATAGTTGCTGATAACATGGGTCAAGTGTGAACTTACTAGCGTGTATGTGTATGCTTCTTGATCTTGCAGAGTTTTGTGTCGGTTTCTGGTGATTTGTATCTGAAATGGCCACGACTGTAGCACCTGGATCACACATGGCAGCGGTGAAGCCTAGCATGTCGTCCTCTCAAAGAACTTATATGTCATGCACTGCAAAGTTTGGTACAAACAGCGAGGTGGGAGTTTGGAGAAGGCTTAAGAGTTCTTCTCACATCTCAGCAACACGGTCATTCTCCCAGAGCTTGAAATCAGGGCCTGTGAAATCTGTAAAGGTTGTCACAAGAGCAATGTCAGGAGCAGCTGAGAACACTCCACTGCCAGGATTGCCTATTGATTTGAGAGGTCAAACATCTTTCTTCCAGAAATTGTGCTTGAGTAGTCAAATTTGTAACTTGTTTATGAGCTGCTGTGTTTTTCTTTGTTGTGATGAACTTGCATGCTAATAATGCACAATTAAAATAGAGCAAAAAAAGTTATTAGGGTAGGATATTTCTGATGAAGCTTCTTGAGAAGGTCTTTGTCATTTTCGTCAACGATAATTTAAATTATGATCCCAAAAATGGAGTGACAAAAGTTTTGGAAAAAAAAGTAACTATCGAAGTATTATCTTTCTAAGATAGATTATGTTCGATGATAAATGTTCACACAAGAAGAACATAGAATATACTGCATCTAACACTGTGACAGCTATTTGCAGGAAAGAGAGCATTCATAGCTGGTGTGGCTGATGACCATGGATATGGATGGGCAATATCAAAAGCTCTTGCAGCTGCGGGAGCTGAAATTCTAGTTGGTACATGGGTGCCGGTATGTAAATTGATACAACTGAATTCTCTAGTGATATTGGAGCCTTAACTTTTGACAAAACTATATATTCTTTTAACGAAGTTTTCTTCGGTATAGGCACTTAACATTTTTGAATCCAGTTTAAGGCGTGGAAAGTTTGATGAGTCACGCACGTAAGAGCAGATTTTTCATTTCCTGCATTTCATGCAAATCTGTTGATGTTATCTATATTCTATCTTTGTCTAATTTGGGCTTTCCTTCTGTTTCTTTTTCCCCTTGCAGACTGCCAGATGGCTCTTTGATGGAAATTACCAAGGTTTACCCATTGGATGCAGTTTTTGACAGTCCCGAGGATGTTCCTGAAGATGTATGAATCTCCTGATTTTAGTTTCTGGAATATAAAATTTGAGCTAAATTATATTTGTAGTGATGCTCATATCGTGTTTTCTGCAGATAAAAACCAATAAACGCTACTTGGGGTCCTCAAATTGGACTGTTAAGGTACCATTTTTGTTCACCAGATTACAGTGCAATTGAAGTTATTAAATTGATATTACCAGCTCGCGTTATTAAATTGATATTACCAGCTCGCAGATAATGACTAATCTTTCGGCCTTTAAGTGACACAGAGCCAAAAGGAAGGGGGGACCAGTCAGGGCCTTGACTCCTCCCTTTTTCTCCTAAAACATAAAAGCTTGGATATAAGTTTGGCCTATCTAGTGTAATTTCCCATAGCTTAAACCTGACAAAAAAAATACTGAAAGTTATTATCATATAACCCTGGCATAAGGAGACAGAAACCTCCATACCCCTAGTAATGTGCCATGAGATTGGTCGCTCAGTATATGCGATCTTCAAGATGAAAAATAGATTGTGTTGGAGGTATGACGTTTCCAGATGTTTTTGGTCGCTGAACTTAATGGTGAACTACATGCTTGAAATGTCTCAAGCTCATTTGCAAACATATAGGTTATGATTGAATTTGGTCGACCTCAAATTCTTCTATATTATAGGTGTTGTTTCCAGATGTTGGGTTAAGAAATTGGCCCGGCCAGCTGGGTTGACTGATTCTGTATAAATGTTTTGCAGGAGGTGGTTGAATCTGTAAAGCAGGATTTTGGCAGCATTGACATCCTTGTCCACTCACTTGCCAATGGACCAGAGGTGAATCTCTTTTCAACTTTTGGTTTTGCAACGTGGTTTAAGATCTTCGTGTTACTTAGGAAGTAAATGTATCATGTACAGGTTACCAAACCTCTTTTGGAGACGTCAAGATATGGATATCTTGCAGCCATCTCTGCATCAAGTTACTCATATGTTTCTTTACTCAAGCATTTTGCTCCAATAATGAACCCGGGCACGGCTCTAACTTTAGTTATTTATTTTTCCTCCCCGCTTTCTCCCCTCATCATTTTTTAAGAATCCTGTGATGTTCTAGCGAGTGTTTCTAGACAGAGAATAGAATCTAAGGGTAAATGTTATCATGACAGGTGGTGCTTCACTCTCTCTAACATACATTGCTTCAGAAAGGATCATTCCAGGGTACTTGTCTTCTTGGATTAGAACTACTCGTCAATACTCATTCTCAGAACAGATTTTTATTTTATGTATTCTACTTGCAGATATGGTGGAGGCATGAGTTCAGCGAAGGCTGCTCTAGAGAGTGACACACGTGTGAGTCTTTGGATCATCTTGTTTTAAAAATATTTTCGGATTTAACATATCGAGATTTCTCCCAATTTTTTGTAATGAAACATATATGTATCGTATTTCCATGCTTGATTCAGGTGCTGGCCTTTGAAGCTGGAAGAAAGCACAACATTAGAGTCAACACAATATCTGCAGGTACGACAGTTATTTTCTGTTGACAGAATCTGTCTTCCACTCTTAATGGTAACATAACTTGACCACCTTGAGGTAAAAAATGTTACACTCTGAAACTGAAATATCTATGTTATGTGTATGCTTTTGACGATAAAGCTAATTAGTTGCTTATCAACATTTGACGTATGGTGTTGATAAGCAATAATGGTATCTAAATGGAAGATGTTTCACGAAATAGCTAGTTGGGGCTCCAAACTTATCTAGACATCATAGTGTTGTTAAACCCTATATGCTGCACAGTTCTATGTTCTCCCAGTTTTCTTATTTGTGTTTTCTTTTTCTCCCTTACACAGGACCATTAAGAAGTCGTGCGGCAAAGGCAATTGGATTCATTGATATGATGATTGATTACTCGTCGGAAAATGCACCCTTGCAGAAGGAATTATCTGCGGGTGAGTGATTATGTACACAACCATATACGAGCACAAATTTCATATTTTCCATTCTTCATTAGACAAGATTTTACCTCGCCAGCTTAAATAAAGTTTAAACCTTCATGTAAACAGAGGAGGTGGGGAACGCTGCGGCCTTCCTGGCATCGCCATTGGCATCAGCCATCACCGGGACTGTCCTATACGTCGACAATGGCCTGAATGCGATGGGAGTTGGAGTCGACAGCCCAGTTTTTGAAAACCTTGATATTCCAAAAGCCGCAAAGTAGCTCCTGTGCTAGTGCTATGGAGGTAAAAAATAACAAGGGTGTTTTCCTTAGAGAACTGAGGGTAGTAGGGTCTTTTTAGTTAATCCATTTTTGGTGTTGACATTGTTCTGCTGTATGCCGAATCAAAAATAACATTGTTGGCGTAATTGTTATTCAGAACCAAAATGAAGGGTGCAATGAAATTTCCACCATTCCTGATGGGGTTTTATTATTTTTCATATTTTGAAGTTATTGTCATGTGTTTTTACCTAGCCAAAATAGTACATGAGATTGGCATAACTCCTTATTTAGTCATTCCGATAAAAATTTGTCAATACCCTTGTAAAATTGTCACGTGAACGCTCACATGACGATTTTTGTTGAGTATTTTATTTTTGTTAAATCAATCCTTCCACTCATTAATATTGAAAGGTTTTTCATGGAAGGACAAAAATGATTTGTGTTGGACGAACTCAATGACTACTTGTATCAATTTTTATTGTTAAGGATCAAAATAAAGAGTTACAACAATCGTAAAGATCAGTTTGACTAAAAAGCCTTTTAACAATCTAATAAAAATGAAGTTGTTACCAACACTAATAACAATTTGTGAAATCGACTAAGCATATACGATTTAGTGAAGTTGACGTAAGTATTGTGAATTTTCATTTACATAGGAGCGTAAACTAAAGGAAGTGAAAGAGAAAAGTATATAAGAGCTTTCTGGCAGTGGAAGCATCTAAAATTTAAATAATATTACCTAAAAAAACTGAAGAGAAAAAGGACCAAAGAGGTGGAGGTGAAGTCCTAGTCCTAATGCATCTGCCTATACAAAGCTGAATGACTGCTGGTTTAAACTTATAGACCAACAATCCTGTGATACAGCTTCACATCATTTTACGCTTCCCTTTTCGGATGGCATTGGCGCTTTCTTGAGCGTAATCGCGCACCGGCGAGTCTTCCACAATCGATTGATTACTATCAGGCTCAGCCGTGCCTTCCCCAACTGGCTGCTCCTGCATAACCAAGCCTCTCTTTCTGGAGAGCTTCCTAATTGGCCTTGTGGATGGCGTTGTTTGAGATTCCTCGCATTGCAAATCGCCTTGATGATCGCTTGGTTTGTTTAGATCATAGGTCCTGTGTGGCATCAGCTGCTCGCCGTCCCCAACAATCTCTCTCATGAACTGAGAATTTCGCAAATGCACCATTTTATTAGAGGAAAATCTTCCATTAAATCAGCTATAATAAAACATACAATTGATGAAGGCGTCAACTTTAACCACCTTCCAGTCCTGGAAATCAAATCGGAAGACAAAGTGTCTGTAAGTAACCTCCCCAGAAGCAATTTTTTCGGCACAAGGAGCATTCCTTGGCACTGAAGTAACAAAAACAAAACCATATAAATGACCAAATAAGAAACAGAAGAGAATAAGCCACCAGACACATGAAAGTGAGCATCTGCCAAGCAACTTACAAACTAGATGATGGCCTTCCTCATTCAATTTTAGTTCCGCCCGCCCATCTTTAACTAGAAACGAGAGGGCCAATATATTTTCCACCGTCTGCGCAAAGGAATTCCCATTCAAGACTAGATTTTCAAACCTGACTCTTCTCTTCTTCCTCAAGATATTGAACATAGCTGACACGTTTTTAACGGTCTCCGGCTGCTCTTCTTCAACGGCATCATCAAGCTGCACAATGTTACATTGATTTTTCGGTAACTGCTCAAAGTTCCAGGAGGCTTGGAAATAAACACTTGAAGATTGAAGCAGTACACGATTAAATAGGGAAAAGAAAAGAGTGCAAATTATATGTTCTTGAAGAAACCACAATGAGATAAACCACTCTTACCTCATCAGGGGTATCATTTTCTGTAGGCTTCACGCGTTTTGCACGAACATAACTCTTCCGTTGCTTTACTTCAAGACTCATAGGCCCAATCCTGAAGGAAGAGCAAACCGTATAATTCCTCAGAGAATTCGAAACAGAAGGAACGCATATAAACAACAGAAAAAATGGATAGCTATTATTACATAGTGCAGCATTGGGGAGGTTTTGGGTAAACATGTGAGACTGCCCTTCCAATATCCTTCCAAGAGACTGAGCTGCTTCCACTTCGACTTCGGCTCTCAAACTGTTTGAGAATGCAGTTGACAAAACCTGTAGTTGTGATTCCTTCCTTGTTATGTGCCTTGACGGAGCTCATCAAGTGGGTTGTAATGTCCAAAAGCACTTCTGCGTCAGCAACTTGTTCTCTCGGATTTTGAACTGAAACCCGTAGCAAAACATTGATTAAGCCTAAATTAGATACAAATATCGTAATTTGATCAACAAAATCTATGACATAAAAGGGAATTTACCAAGCTCATGCAAGCTATCCACTTCATTGATGATCAAATTGAACTTGTCTGAATCCACTTTCGTAATGTCCTCTCTTTTATCTTCATATCCGCGTCAGTGACACAAGAAGGAAGCTAATTAGAACAAAAGAACCCCAACGTAAACCATAAGATTTCCCATAATTTCATTCCTTTGAATCCCAAAAACAATTACACTTCCTTTATGCAAGCCGACACGATTATTCATCCTTCGTAAAGTGCTTAATTCTAGTTCTAACTCATATATGGAAACAGTATAATGGGAGGAAAAAAAATATAATATGATGATCTTTCGTTAGGGAAATTCTTGAGCGTGACTGTCACATGATGTTATTAATCTGCATATTATAAAGTGGTGGACGAAATAGTTCATATTTTATGGACATAAGGTATAGTTTCAACAAACAGATACAACTCCTATAACTAAAGTAGATTGATAACATCACTCAGTCTCCACAAAAAAAATCTCTTTTCTCAGCAACCAAACACAGAATAACAACAAATAATTCTATACGAGGGCAAAAAAATCACACAATACGATTAACTTTCTCAGCAACCAAACAGAGAATAACAAATTTTCAAAACTCAAAACTACACATAGTTGCAAACAAACCCGGAAATATATCAAACACATAACTAAGAAACAAAAAGTACAAGATTGATAAGTAGATACCGTGGATAATGCTCTTCAGATTAAAATAGTGTGATCGGAGAGCTCTCCGGTCCGCCACCTCTTGCGGTCGTTCAATTTCATCTCTTCCACCGCTGCCGCTACTGACGAATTCACGCTTCACCATCTCTGCAATGCAACTTTCTCTCCAAGCTTTCCCGGCAAAGTGGGATTTATAGCGTCGTGGACTCATGGTAAAAGGGCACTGTTTAGTCAACACGATGGACGGCTAAGATGTCTCCGAGTGTTTGGGATGCTGTGTAAACTTTTGCTGTATCTTCCTTGGCAAGAAACGCAAGGGCAACGTAAAAGTTTTTTTTTTAAAAAAGCCACGATATGAGCTTTATTAAGAGGAAGAAATAGACGGACAAGAGTTCTCTACACTCTTACTTTTCATATACTTTCATCTTTTTTTATTTTTGTGCTCACGGTTAAGCCACGTCAACAGTTTATATTGATTTTTTTTTTATAGAGATAATAAGACAAAGGGTTTATATCACAAATGGCCTTTGAAATTGATCTCATCAATCATGATGGTCCCTAAAATTGAAAATCGATCAATGTAGTCCCTGAATTTTAACCCCGCGAATCAATGTCGTCATTCTGTTAGTATTCCGTCCAAATTAATTTTAAAAAGGGTTAAACTATCAATTTTTCATGGTAAAATAATCAAAATAAACCTGTTACTTATAATTTTACTTACTACCTCTCTTTTCCTTTCTCCATCTTCATTTTTCTCTCCATTTTTTCATGGATTTGGTGCTAAAACCAAAATAAAAACAAAAAAAAGTCAGAAATTTCAATTTTTTAAATATCAAGTAAAAATAATTCTAACTAGGTTAGCTTCATTCCTTTTTTTTTTCAAAGAAATTGGGTTAGCTTTTGCTGCCAAAATCCACCTTTAATCATTCTAACTGGGTTAGCTCCATTCTTTTTTTTTTCAAAGAAATTGGGTTAGCTTTTGCTACTGCCAAAGTCCACATTTTATCATTTTACTTGATATTAAAAAAGAAATTGAAATTTCCCTTTTTTTTGTTTTTATTTTATTTTTAGCACCAAATCCATGCAAAAATGGAGAGAGAAGTGAAGATGGAGAAAGGAAAAGTGAGGTAGTAAGTAAAATTATAAGTAACAGGTTTATTTTGGTCATTTTACCATGAAAATTTGGTTTTTTAACCCTTTTTAAAGTTAATTTGGACGGAACACTAACAGAAGGACTACATTGATTCACGGGGTTAAAATTCAGGGACTACATTGATCGATTTGTGATATAAACCCTAAGACAAAAAACAATAGTAATATAAAATGTTGACGTGGCTTAACCGTGACCACAAAAACATGAGAGGATGGAAGTGTATGGAAAATAGGAGTGTAGAGAATCCTTGTCCAGAAATAGACAGCCTCATAGTGAACTAATAATAATGTGGTTCAAATTTATCCTTGCCGAGAATCAAACCTCATAACACTTGTTTACAAGTGAATAATTAATACAATTACACCGTAGTACTAAGTGACAAGAGCAACGCAAAAGTTTGGAAAGCGAATAAGACAAATAAAACAATGAGAGAGCATTTGCTTATGCATCAAATGTCTGGGTTCGATTTTTCTCTTCCGCAATCAAAGTATAGTTTTTTTTCAAAGACAATACTACTACATCATAATGTTGTGTGTTTTTATTTCGATAGTTAAAATATATAATTTAATACTTTTAGGAATAATTAATACATTTTATCTTACCCTAAAAGGACATTCTTTATAGAAAAACAAATGGTCAAACATGTTTGCATATAGTGTGTTATCCTAAATATGAGTTTTAAGATATGAGTCTTTGTATTAGAGAAGAAAACTAAAATGCATAATTCCACCACATTTTGGGGCTCCAAATAAGGTTTTAAAAAACGCTAGGCGGGCGCCTAGGTAGCCTAGGCGGATTTAGGTAAATTTCTTATATATTATATGAATTAATTAAATTTACTATACCAAATGTAAATAATTATTGACTAATATGCTATTTCTTATAGAAGAACATACATATGTAAATGTTTTATGGACATATATGATATGCTTGCCTAGGAAAAAAACAAAATATTATCTAAATAATTTATAATTTATATCAGATTTATACTGTCATAGCCCGTCCCAAAATTTTATGATTTTACGAACTCTAAACCGAGAAGTACTCTTATTTTGGTTACTTTATATATATATATATATATATATATAATTATTATTATTATTATTTTTATTGGATTAGTTGTTAGAAATGAGAAAAGAAAAGAAAAAGAAAAGAGGAAGAAAGAAAGAAG
>JADOBS010302627.1:0-14729 GCA_015708375.1 Cydonia oblonga | reverse complement strand
GCAGGTAAATCCGAGAAATGAGGGTGGATGAAAAAATCCAAGTGGGTTTGGGGGGTTCTGGGCACGGCGAGAGAGAGAAGTGGGGAGGAAGTAGACTTTTCGGGTGGGTTAGTGGGTGGGTTTAGGGTGGATCCCCCATACTTGCCCAAAGGGAGAGAGAAGAGAAAGAGGCGAGAGAGAGAAAGAGAGGAAAGAGAAAGGGTGGTGGAGGAAGGTTGGGGGGACGGTTGGGAAGGGGTCGAAGGGGTAGGGTGGGAAGGGGTTTTGGGGATGCAGAGAAGAGAGAGGCGAGAGAGAGGGGGAGAAAGCAATTGAGAGAGATTTAATATAAAAAATATATATTATTTTTAATTATTTTAATTTTTAATTATGAAAAATATATTTAATAATTTTTTAATCCAGTTGGATTAGTGAGTGGGCCCCGCATGTAGCCACGTCAGCACTTAACAGAGAAATTAACAGAAAAACTGACGGAGGTATGACATTGGCACAAATTCGTAAGATGAGGTATGACATTGTCATTTTAAAAAATGAGGTATGAAAGTGTCGTGAGACCAATAATTGAGGTAGTTTTGTGTAATTTACCCTAAGTGATTTGATATCATTGTATCTTCAAGTCACATAAACAAAAAATATTTATTGCTTTGACCTTGAAGTTAGCCACTTATGAGGCGTAGTCTATCATGCTAATCTAAGAACTTAGGACGTACTTAATATATCCTTAGCCTGAGGTAATTGAATCGCTTGCCCACTTATATTTTATAAATATAATCATCAAAATATCTTGTTTAGTTACAAACAAATGCTACAAAACATAAAAATTTCTTAGATTCTAGCTCAACTTAACAAGGGTGAGGAATCTTTGACACATTATATAAAGAAATTGATGCTCAAGAAATAAACTAAAGGACGCGTCCCATTCGTGACAGAAATGACATTGCATGTATTTATCAAAGGATAATGCTTGCGTTCATGCGAGGACTTATTTGTCTTTCACTTACAATTATCAGATATTTATTGTCCGAACATTATAATCAAAATTATTTATTCTCTTTATCATCATCTATAGATCATAAATGAAAAAAAAAAAAATTATTCAATTTAGAGATATGCATAAAAATAAATGGACTTCACATAAGGATGTTAGTTGTTATCAAAATTGTTAATTGATTTACACGTATACATGAACGATTCCGATTATAATGATCTGAAACTTAAAAACCGTTATATGTAATTCGGAGACAAATAAATCCCTACATAAAAGGATACAAACAATATCCTTTACGAAAAGCTCACTCACAAATTCAATATCTTTCACTCGTCGTCGTCACTGCGAGCCGATTTATCCTTTTAAGCACGGCAGGCGCAACTTGCATGGCCACCAAAATATCATCGCGGACATACATAACCGCCACGTGGCTGATCCGGACGTCTATCCAACACGAATCTTCATTGCAAGAAAACGACGCCTAATGAAAAAGTTACACGCGGCGGGTGCAGGTGAATTCGCGGAGTTGAGTGGCAGGTGATCATTTCCTCCCATCCGATTTATGTCTCACACCCTGGCAAACTTCCACTCCAAAAATCACAGATGGACCGAGAGAGAGAGAGAAGAGCTCCCGACGATTCTAGGTAGAGAAATTTCTAAACCGACACGCGAAAACACGCGAATTCAATCACCGAGCTTCTGATTGCATGCCACGTGTCCGATTCCGGTGAAGAAAGCATGGCCATCGTCGACAGCCACCGCCACCACCGGCACAAGTCGCACTCCGACACGAAGCTCTTCACCCTCTGCCCGTTCTGGCAGTCGGGGGGCCAAACGCCGTCGTCTTCCTCTTCCACGCAGAACCTCCACGGCGACGGATTCAAATCCAAGCCCAAAACGGTATCGTCCGTCGCGAGATCCCTTCTCCCTCCTCGTCGTCGACTCCGACTCGACCCCGCCAACAAACTCTACTTCCCTTGTACGTCGTCGTTTCTCATTTAAACGCCTCGCTGCTTTTTCTAAAAGCACTTATTACTGTAGCTGACGGATTATGTATTTGTCGGTTTAATTTTGTAGATGAACCTGGAAAACAGGTGAAAAGTGCGATCCGATTGAAGAACAGTAGCAGGTCACATGTAGCTTTTAAGGTATTTTCTAATTCCTCTGTGACATCAACCTCAACACTTATGTTGTTATAATTACTTGTATTTTAAGCAAAAATTTAGAATGCATTTATTTATTTATTTCTTATGTGGGTTATGTTGCATTTATTTATTTAATTGTTTTTTTTTTCTCTGTGATTATTTTTTATTTAGCTTCATTGGCTCTTTAAATTGGTTTTATTTTTGCTGGTTTAGTTTCAAACTACTGCGCCGAAAAGTTGCTATATGCGTCCTCCGGGAGGAATACTTGCTCCGGGAGAAAGCTTAATTGCGACCGGTAATGCCCTTGCACTTGCTCTGTTGCTACAAATAACAAATCTTTATGATTTGGATGCTCCATCGGTGGATAATTTACTTACTTTTGATAAAAACTAGTATATGCCCGCAAATTGTGTGCAAACGCTTTTTGCAGATGACGCTTTACCACAGTGGTGGAAAGCATTCAGGTCTATGCACCTTGGTGCGGATTTGATCCTCACCGACTTCCCTTCCCCTAACAATTAATTTATAACCTACTAACACTATCGCTCAACCCAAAAAATAAAATAAATAAATAAAAGAAAAAAAAAAAGACTTTATACTTGATCATTGTTGTAAATTTTTTTTATTGACTTTGGATTTGATGATGGACAGTGTTTAGGTTTGTGGAGCAACCCGAGAACAATGAGAAACATTTGGATCAGAAGACCAAGGGTAAGTTCAAGATTATGAGTCTCAAGGTGAACGCAGGGATCGACTATGTGCCTGAGCTGGTAATATAGTGCTCTTTCGCCGACTTAATGTTCATGGTCATAGCACATTTTGTATTTTATGCATACATTGCCAGGATATTTGAGTGTTTGTTTCCAGTTGTTCGTATTATGCTTATCTTACCTTATATTGAGCTTTTGTGGAATTTGATTTTGTTGCTCGCTTGCATTGTGTTTTTCGGTCGGAAATTAGTACTGTCAATTTTAGTGTTTTGTTGCTTTTATGATCTTACAATTGATGACAATCCTTCGGAGACATCCGATAGAATTGGATCATGCAATTGATGACCTTAGTTTTGTTAACTGACCTTTTCTTTTCATCCAGTTTGACGAACAAAAGGATCAAGTGACAGTCGAGCGAATTTTGGGTGTTGTATTTTTGGATGCAGAGCACCCTAGTCCTGTAAGTTGAATGTGACTTACTTAATGGTACTTGTGTTTGCATCTCTTAGAAAATACCTTTCTTTCCAGTATTTGACATTGTGGTTTATAGGCTCTGGAAAAACTGAACAGACAGTTGGCTGAAGCCGAGGCTGCACTAGAAGTGCGTAAGAAGCCGCCTCCTGTGGTCTCAGGCCCTCGGGATGTTGGGGAAGGGCTTGTAATAGATGAATGGGTATGAGTTTTACCAAACATCTGATCCGTAGTACAATGGGCTAAATTTGTAGTCTTATGTGCTTATGCGTAGCATTTTGGTTTGTTCTGTTTTTTCAGAAGGAGCGGAGGGAGAAATACTTGGCTCAGCAACAGGTTGAAGCAGTAGATTCAGTGTAAACTGTGATTACCTTTTTCTGCAAGTGCTTTTGGATTGCAAGGGAGGTCCTCATATTGTAATGTTGTATTTTTTTTGCTCATCGGTCTTCGGATAAGTGGTAGGGAGGTTCATATTGTGGGGAAGTAGTTGGTATTCCGAACTAGTGTGGAAGTCAACGGCTCCGGGTTGAGCTGCCCTCTTGTAGATAATAAGTTTTGTTTTAGGTTGAAAATAAGTGAACAACTCTATAGTAGTCAGTGTGCTTGTACTCGTAGTAAGAACTTTCGTTCTTTGACAAAGGTGATATTTTAAACTAATCATAATCTACGTGGAGAGGATTTGGAAAAATGCGTCAGTTGGCCTATTTTGCGTATGCGTGAAAGAATAGTTATAATCGTGAATGCAAATTTCTCTCTCATCTTCTAAATATCAAATCCCAACAAGCAAGGAAAAACACAAACTGAAAAAAGAAAAATCAGTAGCCCTACTATGAACACATCCTGTACATAATTGTCCTCCAACGCCGACCGGCCGGCTGTCCCGCCGGCAGATACATATAACCGTCTCAATTGTCCGGCAGCTGAAAGTCCTGCAAACCAAAAATTTGATGGGAAGGGTTCTGAACAAAGAGGGCCATGCCACATTTGGCTGGATTGTAACCGTCCCACAAGGAGAAGTTGATGGTTCCAGAAACGGTCTTCTTTGCAGCTATGTCTTTGACAGTGCAGAGCTTTTCAAGTCGTCGGACGACGAAGTCATTGGACAGGACACGTCCTTGGTTCTCTCCCTTGGGGCAGTCGGTAATCAGCCCGTTCTCGTACAGCGCCACCATCACATTGGCACCGTAGTTGTCCACCTTCGACCTCAATGATCCTGTTAGGGATACTTGCAAGGAGGCCGGTGATGGCCTTTGAAATGTTGCCTGTTCATCCACAACAAAACCAAGTTGCTAGTATTTATCCTTCACTATTTTGTGAACGGTTATTAGCCAAGTGTGACTAGCCACAACAGATAAAATTACTCTAACCAAAATCCTTCTAATGGTAACATTTTTGAATGTCCAAATCTTTGTTAGATTTACGAATAATTAAATAGCTTCTTGTTTAAATGCGTAGTTCAAATTCATAGTCTAACAACATAACATCTCAAATATAACATTACATGTATAATAAACTTGTTCAAATTCAAAATCTAACAACGTAAAATTTGAAACATAACGATAGGCTTTGAAAGACGTAGTTGCTTAACTTACTTCAGCCTTTAGCTTTCAACAAAAGTTGACACTGGGAAAGTTATCATCCACCATTTGTAAAAGCGTCAAAAGCTGACATTGCTTTTAGGTGCACCAGAAAGTGCACATGTCATGTAATATTTTCTGTATTCTATTTCTACTTTGGTACGAAATATTTTAGCAGTAATGCTTTAAAGTTAAAATATAATTAAATAAAGATGAAGGTACCTTTGAGTATATCAATGATTGGGGTGACAATCATTGAATGTAAGCGCTTGCAAATATAATTGTATTAAAAGAGCATTTTATGTATCAACTTGAAGAACATTCGTCATTGCATATAAAGTTACAAGTTTAATTTTTTTTTTTCTAATTCGCTTATATATAAAATAAAATAAAAATCATTACAACTGGTAGTGATTAAAGTCTTTCCTTTAAACTACTGTACCAAATTCTTTATTTTCTCATAATTTAAATTGGTGTAAAATATCGAGTATAGTAAAATATATAAAAATAATATTGAGAGCAGATGAGAAATGCGAACCTGGAACGCCGGTGCAGGATATCTAGGTGCATCCTTGATCGACGTTATCAAAGCACTCTCATCGTTGCCAACACATTGGGCCCTACCTTGAAGCACAATGTGGGGGGTGAACATGGTGTCCAGGCCCAAGGCCTCGACATAGGCCTTCTGCCGTACAGTCCACTGGCTGGACCCATAAGGGTCCTTCCAGCCCATGTAGTCCCAGTAGTCCACGTGGAAGGCCAGCACCACCACGGGAGGCAGGACCGTCCCATCAAAATCCCCCCTCCCGAGCCTCGACACCAGCAGCTCCGCGACCGGCGAGGTGGTGCAGCCCTGCGACGAGAACAGCTCCACCAGCACCGGTCCGCTCCGCTGCTGCTCCTCTGCCGAAACATGCGCGGTCGCCCCGGCCGCATGCTTTTCGTGGGACCTGCCCGAGCCCCCCTTTGATCCAAAGCAGGAGAGCAGACCACGTGCCATAATGTTATCTATGTCGTGTCTCGTCTCCTAATTGGTGGTAGTGACGGTGGTGGTGGCAGCAACGACGCTGATCGACAATTCAGCTCAAAGAAAATGGGAGAGAGAAAAAAAAAATAGTAAATGTAGATGTTTGGTCATTGGTGTGGGAATATAGAGAGAGAACGGAAGAAAAGTTTTGGTAGAGGAGTTGGGTGGATGGTTGGGAGGGAAAGGTGGCGAAGATATTCTATTTAATTTGTTACTGGAAGAACAGCATATTGGGGGATGAGCAATGGGACAGGTGGTGTTGTGTGATATGGTTGGGGGGTGTTGAATGAAACGTTACGTCGAGAAAATTTTATGTGATTTAAAATACTTGTCAGGTTGTATATCTGTTTACTTGTTATTTGACGTGCAATTATAATAACGAGACGGTGTTTCATGTACACTGAAAAAAATTTCGGTTGGGACAAAGGGTATGTGGTTGACGCGTTGTTTGTCAGGTTGGGTTGAATGTCAGGAAAGCAAACAGTTCCACCAGCGACATATGAGGTGGGAGGAGGAAGAGATTTGAGCTTGTGAGATGGAAATCTTGACCGTAAACAAATTAGGAAAGCTGTCGTTTGAGCGTGAGGTTTAGATGGGAGTTGCACAACCTTCTGGCTACGTGTTGTTTTTTGTTACTTTTTTAACTGGTTTGAATTAATAGAATGCATGATCTGATCCAGCTGGTGTTTGGAAATATGTAACAAATTTTAAGACCATGTCGATCTCCATGTAATGTAATGATTGGTCATCAAGTCGTTTTAGTGCTAGTCTAACAGCATCTCTAACGAGAGAGGTTGAATTCTGGAACTGAAAAAGTTTTAGCTTTCACTTTATATCTCAATTTTGATAACAAAAATGGGTATATAAAGTGTGTTTTTGCTACATTGAGGGGACCTAAGTAGGGGTTCTCTCGCTGCAAAATGTAAAACAGTGTATAGCTTAACATCTCCGGCCATATGTTGCATTTCAACTATTTTCTCCAACCATTGGTGAACTACAATTAGAAAGACTGATAAAAGCTCAGAACTAGAGATGCTTTAAGCAGATAAGGTGAGTGAAAGTATAGGTTAGAAGGCATTTTTAATAGTGTTTCGAGTACCGGATACTCTATATTTGTTAACCATAAATTTTTTGGTCAAAACACAAAAACTAAAATCTAACCTAACGGTTAAAAAATCTAAAATATTATATACTACGAAACCTAGAAATCGGTTTATGTTGCAACAAAAATAATAATAATAACACTCGGTGAGCGAAAGTAGTTGAAAAGATAACAGATTAGATTTGTTTGAGATATTTTAGAACAGTCTTGAACTACAATTTCTAGCCAGTAATTTTGCAAGTAGCAGACATGTGGTTAAAGAAATATAAAAACATGATGGAGATGCAGGGGATCGAACCCTGTACCTCTCGCATGCAAAGCGAGCGCTCTACCATTTGAGCTACATCCCCAACATTGAGCATTCAAAACTCTGTCACATACTTGTTATTTTAAAACTTACAAATCAGAGCCAAATCCAACGGGATTAGACCTTAAATAAATACATAATAATTTTTTGACAAAAAAAAACATAATAAATATGCCCACGGATATAGGTGGACCAAATAAAATTGAGCAAAGGCCTAATCCAACAACTTCCGTGATCCAAAATGGTTCATGACTTAAGACATGGCCTTGATTTTGAAGATGAAAGGCCGAGCTAGTTCTCATTTTCTAGCCCTAGTTGGGTTAACATTAACATATATAAAGGAAACTCGTACTTATTACGATTCAAAAATACAAGAATTCAGCTCTGAAAACTAACGAAGTTTTATATGACTTATATTATGTGGTTTCACTTCTAGTCATATCGAGATTTTTTGTGATAAAACTCTTTCACCTGCCGTGTTGATGTTGTAGCTCTACCAATTGGTTTAGACAAGTGGGTTTTCCCCAGCCAAAAGAGAATCAAATGAGTGGAATGTTCAATAATTTAGGTTTCATTACTTATATTTATTCTGTCAAAACACAAATAATCTCTCCATGAATTTTGGAAATCTGTAAAACTGTTCCATTCCATTGTGTGCATAGTGGTTCACTATATATGATGATTGGTGACAAGATAAATATAGTAGATAATTCTTTAAGAACAAACTAACCTAAATTCGTAGATCATCATGCGGTATGATTTATATGACGTTGGAAAAAAATCACAAAAAGATTTGGATTTCAAGCCATTTTTCATCTTTTTATACTGACCAGAAAAAGAAAAATAAACAGTTTAGAAATTAGCTTGCACAAAGAAATGCACCATCCAACTGCAACCACTTGATTTTTCCAGCTTCTTCTCTCTGGTATGCATGAATATTGGCCCCTCAATGCACTTCATATTGTTCCAAACCATGGCCGTAACTGGACAAAACATAACCATGCAATCATATATAGCAGGTGGACACATGTCCAAAACCCAATTATCAAGCCATCTGTCATAAATTTGGTCGTGAGTCGTGACCAACAACTGATTAAAAAAATTTCTACCTCCCAAACACTTCACGAGAGATTTTTTTTATGTAACCGGCTGTTCTGTCTACATATTTCTCATATCACATGACCTAGTCATGTGACAAAAAACAATATATATGTGTATATATATGTGTATATATATATATATCTCAGTTACACTTAAGATTTTTTCAGTCAATAGGCTCAATCACGTCAAAACACAATTGGTAGTTACTAATCTGGCACATTGCACAGCACATGCTGGTGAGCACATGCTGGTGTGCTGGCCACAAAGGAAAAATATCCACATATCCGTGGCCTAGTGAGTAGCACCAGCTATATATCCCCTTGGTTCCGAGCTCGATATAAGCTGCACCACTACCACCTTTTCTATACACAACTACTTAGTCTAACAAATTTGCTTGACAACTCTTTTCCAACAAAGTTTTTGCTTGTAAATTTCCGATCTCCATCTTGTTAATAACCCATGCTGGAGGGTAAAGCAGCCATCGTTGAGACTGACATGCTTCAAACTAAGCAGAAGAAGGCACTTGACTTAACTTCCAAAGCCCTTGATTTATTTGATGTCACTGAAGCCACTGAGATAGGCCGCTTCATTAAAAAGGTAATCACTTAGGAGTTAGGACCGCTTGATACTATATTTATTTCAGTTTTTAGATTTTAGATTTTAGCTTTTAGTTTTTAGTTTTCAACAAAAATCAAGACAATATTTGAAAACTTAGAAAAGTAGCTTTCAGTGGTTTTCAAAATAAGGGTGAGGCCTTCATATTACATGATTATAAAAGGTGAAAACTAAAAACGAAATGATTATCAAAAGGTCACTTATTAGATGCTCATATTACATTTGTTCACTTCATAATTTATTTGTTCACTTCACAATATGACACGAACTATATTGACAATTTTTATAAACTTATAATTTTTTTTTTTTTTTTTTGGGTTTCTGCAGGAGTTTGACAGGACATATGGACCTGGATGGCAGTGCATTGTAGGAACAGATTTTGGTTCATTTGTTACACATTGCTTGGGCTGTTCATCTATTTTTGCGTGGGCAGCCTTGCAGTTTTGCTGTTCAGGGGAGCTGCAGGTCCAGAAGCTGAGGCAAAGCAGCCGTCTGCAGCGGCCTTGGAGGCAGTACAAGCATGAAGTTCTTATTATCTTCATCACTTTGTGCTTTAAGTATGTACCCTGCCTTTGTAATAGTGTAGGCTAGGTATTAGCTTCAACGATCCAGCTAGCTGTTTATATACATTTTCGTCATGTTTCAAAGGACTGCTATGCATTCGTTTAATGGTTGCTCATAAGCTTGTCACTGCTAGAGTTAGGGCTTATCCCTAGCCATTTAATTTTCTGTTTGGTTATGTTACAACCATTTGGGTGTTTATTCTTACCCAAAGCGACCTGTGATATACATTAGACAGTTAAATTAAAGCATTTAAGTTCCAAGAAAAGGAAATGGAATTACATTATTCATCTGAAATGATAGCACATAAAGAAGTAACACATTGGAATAATTCCCTGGCAACAACCAATAACATGTACCAAGCAATTTGATTATTTGCAATTACCACAAAATAAATCGACACAGGATTAACAAATGATAATTTGTAGTAAATTAAACCAAGTTCATTTTATTTGCTTATCAGTTTATCTTTGTAAGTAGCAAGTCCTGCAAATTTTTAGGCTTGTTTGATGTGCAGAATTGGATGGGACAACTCAAGTGATTCAATTTATGTTGGAAGGAAAAAGTTAGTAGTGTTGAGAACCAAAAGAAAAAGTTAGTAGTGTTGTCATTCATATTGAATGTGGATGGCCATCACTCTACAACTCATCCCACTACCACTCTACAACTCATCCCACTACCACTACAACTCATCCCTCTAAACTTTGTCTAACACTCAAGCTTTGCCTATACAACAAAGGAGCAAATGAAGAAAAATAGAAGATACATGGAAGAAAGAAAGAGGAAGGAAAAGAAAAGAGAAGAAAGGAAATGTGGAGGAATGGAAAGAGATGAAGAAGAGATGATAGAATAGAGAGAGTTATCTTTGTACTTCTATTATTCTAGATTATAAATAAAAGCACTACTGCTACCTCGAAGACGTACTCCAGTCACATTGACTGTAGAGGAGCCTCGTAAATATTGTGTCATGTTTCATTTATTCCACTGCAAACATACCGCCGATTTTACAACACGTTATCAGCATGAGAAGCACTCATGTCAGTGGAAAGCACAACGCCACAACTCTGGTGAAGCACTACCTATCTCTCATCTTTGTCAGCTGGAATCTTACAGATAAGAAAATCTTTTCATTTCATCTATAAATCTCTGTACTACTGATTTTCTTGAACCAACTGTATATTTTATTTCATTTATCCCACTACACATATACCGCCGATTTTACAAGTACCAACTTCAAAATATTAAAATTTTAAAGCCTACAGTAGCGTTTTAAAAAGCGCTGGAATTTTTTAAGCCATTGATCAATAACAATTGTGGAGAAATGCTATAGTGTAATGCTATTAATTACATATTCTGTCGCAGTGAAGTTAGCATTAACTTGTCTAAGCTAAAGATAAAAGAATGATTAGTCATAACACTACAAGAAAATAGGATATAACAACACTACCAGCACAACGTGCATTTTTCCTTGTTGTCGAAAACATGCTTTGACAACGTATCCAGAATATGGTAATTTTAATTTATATATCCATAATTTTGTTACATTCGTTGCTTTCTAGTATTGTTGTTTGACTTCAAGTGGTCTGCTCGAAATAGTCCCCTGGATTTTGATATTGTTGTGGTTGGCTTCCTTTTTTAAAGTTCATTTGATGAGAGCTTACATTATCATGATTAGATTTACTCCTTTAGGTTCTTTTCGGTTTTTTTAGTATAATTAGATACCAATTTCTTTTTTTGGAGAAGACTAATCTTTTTGGAGTTTTGACCGCAGAGCTTTAGAAACAATGAATGATTTCTTACATTGAGATTAGTTTCATGATACTAGTTGTTTACATTACTCATATATTTAGAATCATGGAGTGACTGTGGAAGCACGGGCTGGATGACTGTTGGTTCATTCGTAAATAGTGGTCTGTCTAAGTAATCAATATTTTGCCTGTTGATCTTGCACGTGGAGTAAATATTATTGGTACGATGACACTGTGGATGAATGGTATCTTGTCGGTTTAATGTTGAACTTGCATGTGGAATGATCATTTACCAAAAATTAATTTTAACTTCTGCTTAGTTTACTCTCGTAAGGTTCTTGATTGTCTTGACAATTTTTGCTCTGAACTTCTGCTTTTCCTTTATTGGTTTGGTTTTAACTGTAAGGGTTGACTTCTAAAGACAAATCATCTTCATTTTCAGAATCTAACTGACTCTTTGGGGCAGAAATGTAAGTTCTGAAGTTTATTTTCCTTTTAAGGAAGATGATTTTGACCTTCCTTGGAGGGAAGTGGAAGGGGAAATCTCTGAGAGTGACTGTGTTGGAGGAACTAGAAATTACTTAAGGGAACTCTTAGAAGACCTGGTCGAGGATTTGTTATTGATTGAATTTGTCCAACCACTTGACTAAAATGACCCTAAAAACTTCTTCATCATGACTGATATTATATCCCTTATTTCAAAGATCCATGACACCTTGTATTTAGCCATGAAGTGTAAAAGAAGAGGGAATCTTTCACCGCATTTGTCTTTCTTGTAGTGAGACTGGAATGGGAGTCCATGTCCACAAGTTATTATCTATACTAATTAATAAAACACTCATTGTCAACTAAAATCCTATGAAATTACCAGTTTAACCCTCTAATTAAAACAGAACATAAATAAGAAATATGGGGCAGAAATGTAATTTCACACAATCAAATTTTGCTTTTTTTTTCAAAGTCTCACCTACATGTAATCCTAACATATCTCTAATTAAAATTATAAAAAATAAAAAATAAATTAAAAAAAAAAAGGCTTCTCACACCCACATTCTCTATCATTCTCTTCCTCTCTATTTCAAAAACAAAAATAAGAAAAATTTCTCACACACTTTGTGTGCGCCAATATGCTAGTTTTTAATAATAGAACATTTTGTGGGAACGCAAGTAACGTCACCCTTAGAATACACGATCTACTCAGTAATTTAATATGCCCAACCTTAAGTGATTTCAGGTGGAAAAAAATGATTTTATGTCTAGAATAATGCTTACGAAAGATACTAATCAACATTTTGGTAAGAAAAATTTATCAATGGATTATCAAACCTATTTGCTCACGAAACTAGTCAAGTATTTGTTAATGAAGATGTTATCATCTCATAATATCCTTACTTATGAAAACATTATTATTATTATCCCAAAAGAAGGACTAAAATTATGTATTGATATGAAAATAACTATACAAGTCAATAAAGATAAATTAAAAAATTGCTAAATATAAGTTAGGAACATTTTGTGAACAATAAGGTCTACCCACTTTGCTCCCTCTAGTAGAAAGAAAAGAATAGAAAAATGCCCTACTAAAAACTCAAGTAAAAGATACTATACATACAAAAACGAAACAGGAATTTTGATACTAGCTAAAAAGCTGGTCTACAAAAACCAGTTAGTAATACCTATTCTAAAAATCAAAGTAAAGATAAATATTTAAAATGTGGTAAATATATATGGTCATTATGCAAATAAATGCATTAACCAGCTAAAAATCTCTACAGAAGAGAAAACAGATCTAATTACGATTCTAGAATTAGAATCCCACTCCATAGTCAAATCCTTCAAGCAACTCTGAATCCCCAAACATAAACATAGGAAGCAGAGATAGTTGTTGTAAAACTATTTTTGTTTAAAACAAACAGGAAGAACAAGAAAATTTACTGATAGAATTAATTAGTAAAATTGATGATCTAGAATTAAAATCTCAGTAATTCAAAAAAGTAAAGAAATTAGTAAGTATTATTAACAATTTGAACTGTCTATCTTCTAGAATATCATTCATAGATCATTCTTACAAAAAAATTAGACAAATCCAAAATCACGAAAATTGACGAATGCGGTTCTACGAAGAAACCCTAAACCTTTAATCTAACGGTCATATGATTTAAAATTTTGAGTGATTTTGGTAGGCATGATCTTTGAGAAAAGACTTAAAAAAAAAAAAAGATGTTCAGCTCGTTAAAATACATTACGAAGTGGACTCCACTTAAAAAAAGTGGTGTCACATACTCGTTCCCTATATCATATGCACGTTGTGGAACCCTACCCAAAATAACAACGTCCAAACAGGTTCGTGGAACCCTACCCAAAATGACAAACGTCCAAATTAATAGGTTTGTGGAAAAGGCATCCACAACGTTCTTAAGTCGTTGTACGTGGATGTTTTCGACAACCTTTTCCGAACGTTGCCAAAAATAAACTTTAACAACGTTCCTCGATATGTACCACAACGTCTGGTAAATGTTGTTAAAAGTTACAAACTGTTCACAACATCAAGATATATAACATCCTGGTGCGCGTTGTCGAAGGTCTTTCACAACGTCCATTGCCTGTTGTCAAATTATGTTTTTCTTGTAGTGTGAAGGAAACTTATCGCTTATGATCCTACTTTCCATCGTGACGACTGATCCATCTCCACCTTTAACTTCATAATTTGAAAGTTGGCATCCGTTTCTTCTTACACGCATTGAATATGGTGAGAAATTCAATTGAAACCATGCAGCCCTATACACGTATGCCAAAATGAAGGGCCTTAGTAGTGTTTAAGCGAGAGGCAGCACTAGTTAACTATAAGTGTGCATGCTAGAGAGGGAAACTAAAACTAATGATGCCTGCAACTGGTCTAGTACAGTAATAGCTAGAGACATTATAACATAACCAAACTTCACAATGCACACAGCCTTTGACTGATCTCTATAATCAATCAAAAAAATCATCTTGATCATTTGGCTTTGGAGACGTCAACAAGGCCGTATACAATCTGAGCCTGTCCTCTCCCAATGAAGAACACCTTGACACAGGTCTCCTAGGCCTTATAAAGGACAAAGAAGTCAGCGTTAAACGGTGCTTGTACCTCCTCCAAGCCAACTGAATCGCCACAGCAGCCCATGTCCTCCAACCAGGCGAGTAGTACCTTGCACTTCTCTTAACCTTTTCGTTCACGAATGTGTAACGGAAATGTTGTGTCACGTATTTCACATCCTCAGCTTCAAGGCTAAATGCCTCTGTGGTTTCAAGAGTGACTAATGTGGAGGAAGATGGTGGTAGTCTTTCTATAAAGGGCCTTCTGAGACACCATGACAAAAGCTCATCGCCGCTGAAGT
>JADOBS010302626.1:0-14728 GCA_015708375.1 Cydonia oblonga | reverse complement strand
ATTCTCTAATTCATTCTGAGCTGTCCGAAATTTGCTTCCAAAGTCAGCTGATCTGCACAGGCAGTTTTGACGAATTTGTTACTTAAAATCCCACTTGTGCTATTTTTCTTTTCTTTGCTTGACAAATCCCCTAAAACACAAAAATAAAGTAAATAGCTCAAAAATATAAGGAACTAACTAAGAAAAGACAAGTGAATTTGATGTAAAATATATATAAATATGAGCTTATCATTTGGGGCGTGTCATTCTAAGTGAGTCGCAACCTAAGCGGGCTAGGCGGATGCCTGGACGGTCTAAGTGAGCGCCTCAGCAGGTCTAGGCACCATTTCTTAATTTTCAAATGCCGATGCATTAATCAGGTCAATGGTCAGCCGCCTAACTCCTAGGCGGGGCCTAGCCGGAGCTTAGCAGGGATTTTTAGAACAATGCTTAAGACCTTTCACTTACAAGTTAAGAGGAATACTAATAGACAGTAATATTAAGGCCTCATTGGGCAGCACGTATAAGGGATCATATAGGACTAATAAATGGAACCGGTCATTTAGTGTCATTCTGTATTAAATAAGCACCAGACTAATTTAACTAGTCCACTTATTTTATTCGATATACACCTGACTAATAAAACCATCCAAAAGGAATGTAATATATGTTGAAATGTCTCACATCAACCGTATCAATGAGAAAAAAAAGAGTTTAAATATCCTAACCCCATTCCAACAACATCGATATTGTCACCAACTTGGTAATTACCACCTGCACATTCCTTATTCCCTAAAATTGCCTCACGCAACATTATAAGTCGGGTCCTCTTTCCCTTCGCTCGCGCAGATTCGGTTACTCATCTAAGTTGGAGAACTAGTCTATCATTCCTTTTTTGATCTCCAACCTAACAACTCTTCTCTAGCTTTCCGACCGACAAATGAAACCCAGCCCATACCCCTTATTCCCTCCGACCAACACACCAGAAAAAGATCTCGAAATCCCTTGAACTAGACTATGTGGCCACAGTTGCACCTCTCTAGCAGTCATCTTTGTTTTCATCTGGGCTTTTGAAGGAAATTGAAGGTGGAATCGATGACAAGATTTGAGAATTAGGTTTTGTTGGAAAATATTTCAAATTGGGAAAGATGATATGGTTTGTTGGGAATCGATAATAGGATTTGCTGGGAATCCAAAGATTTCATCAGTGCAATTTTATTTTTTGAAAATTAGGTTTTGCTTTAATTTGGGAGGTTTTTATTTACTTTTTATTTTGAAGATAAGATTTGAAAAGTGTTTGGATTTCTAGATAATTACATTGAATTCATATCCAGTATAGTACCAAATAAAGTATAAATAATACAGTCATTATCCGATACTGCACCAAACGCTCTACTAATTTAGTCAGTACTATATGAAGACTATTTATCTTATCCGACTGAAAAAGTCAGCACAGTCTGAGCTGTCAAGCGAGACCTAAGTGTCAGCCACCCTAAATGTATTAGGAAAGTGACAAAAAGAGTAAGTTGGTATTGGGTTGTTGGGCTTGGAAAAAATATTGTTTGGAGTTTCAATTGGGTTTATAGAGAGTTGGGCTTATAGAATCAAGCCTGGTTATTAAGGAAAAAAAAAAACAAATGTTAATTAACACATTCGGTCAAGTTCGGTTTGGACTGGAGTTCTCAAAACTGAAAATTTAGAATTGAAGCGAGGCCCGTTTGGTCTGGTTCATAAGATGGGTTTGACCAGTTTTTAATTGACTCAATTTTTTTTGGGTCCAAAACAAATAACTTAATTTTTTGTTTATATTTACTAGGTTGGGAAATGCTAAGGCAACTATCTCCAAAATGAGACTATTCACGAACTCTTCGTTATCTTATGTTTTTGGCACAATCTACGTATTAACATTATAAAACATTGTGCTAAAAACTAGAGGTGGCGGAGGGTTAACAAAGAGTTTCACTTTAAAAGAGTATTCTTAGCATTTCTCTTACTAGGTTTGAATAGGTTTTCTAGTGCACCGGTTTTATTCCCCACTCTTAGTTAAGCACTTACTAATTTAGTTGAGTCATTTTAGTTAGTAAATTTGCGTATATATTTTAAAAATATTTTCGTTTTTCACTCTTTAATTGATGAACTAAATTGCATGTTTTTAGAATTTCAACATATAATACAAACACACTATACCGTATGTATGTACTTTCAAGTATAATACACGTTATTTAAACATATTTTTCAATTTAACATATTATTGAATTAATAAATATTTATAACAAAATTGCAAATAATATTTATTTTAACAAAATATTTAAATTATTTATAGAAAGGAAGCAAAGCGAGAGGCCATCATCAACACTGACACTGGTAAATTTGTTGGAGGTTGGAACCTCCGCCCGCCTTTGGTTTCGATGCATTCGAGAAACTCACACCCAAATACCACCAACTTATCAACCATGAAAAAAACCCACTAAACAAAACCCCTTCCCATCCAGACCACCTCGTTCCCTCTCCCTCTCTCTTTCTCTGACTGCCCGCTCCAATGGCCCACCTTCTCAACACCTCCTTCATCCCCGGCTCCCAATCCCTCCGCCGGAACGCCGCTTCCTCTGCGCCGCCCCTCATTTCCGGGCGCCGGAGCAGGGCCCAAGTCCAGGCCAAGATCCGGGAGATCTTCATGCCGGCTCTCAGCTCCACCATGACTGAGGGCAAGATCGTCTCTTGGGTCAAGAACGAGGGCGACAAGCTCTCCAAGGGCGAGAGCGTCGTCGTCGTCGAGTCCGATAAGGCCGACATGGACGTCGAGACTTTCTACGACGGTTACCTGGCTTCGATTATGGTGGAGGAGGGCGGCGTCGCCGCCGTCGGTTCGGCTATTGCTCTGTTGGCCGAGACTGAGGACGAGATTGCCGAGGCCAAGGCCAAGGCCGGTTCTTCATCAGCAGCTCCAGCGGCACCAGCACCGGCTGCAGCTGCTCCGGAGCCGCTACCGGAGAAAATTCCGGATAATGTGGGTCCTGCGGTGGTCCCTAAGGCGGCGGCTACTGTGGCGGCGGTGGCTTCGACCCACCCGGCATCAGAGGGAGGGAAGAGAATCGTGGCGTCGCCGTATGCGAAGAAGCTTGCGAAGGACTTGAAGGTGGATTTGGGGTCAGTGGTGGGAAGTGGACCGCTGGGGAGGATTGTGGCCAAGGATGTTGAAGCTTTTGCTGCTCAGCCGACGGTGGCGGCTGTTGCTGAACCGAGTGTTGGGAAGTCAGCTGCTGCTGTGGCGGCGGAGGCGGGAATTCAGTTGGGATCGGTGGTGCCTTTTACGACAATGCAGGGGGCTGTGAGTAGAAACATGCTTGAGAGTCTCTCAGTGCCAACCTTCAGAGTAGGGTACACTATCACCACTGATGCGCTCGATGCTCTGTACAAAAAGGTAACTTTTCGTCTTCTCGCTTTTGGAATCAATTCACATTTTGCTAGAACAATGCTGAATTCTTATTGGGTTTAAAATTCAAATTCGTGGTTCGTTTATGCTCAGCTCTGAAAAGATCGTTTTTAGGTAATTTCAGTTCAACAATTTGGGCTGCTTAACATTACAATCATCAAAATTGAGTCTTTACTTGATAATTCGACATTTTCTTGAAATCATGAAGTGATTCCATTTTAATGAAGACTGTAGTTTATAGCATACTATGCACTTGCATCGTTAATAAGATCGTACTTTATTTTCCAAGAGAATGTGGCTTACTGGTCGAGAAATTCTGAAATCATGACAGTAGATTCATACGTTAGGCTTACCAAGTTATTCTGTTGTAACGAGTGGATGTTATGATTTATTTTTTTCTAGATCAAGTCGAAGGGAGTTACCATGACAGCATTGCTTGCAAAGGCTACAGCACTTGCATTGGTCAAACATCCTGTTGTCAACTCCGGCTGTAGAGATGGTAAGAGCTTTACATACAACAGCAGCATTAACATTGCAGTCGCTGTGGCAATCGATGGTGGATTGATTACACCAGTGCTTCAGGATGCGGACAAGGTTTGTGCCTTTTCATTTTCGATGCTTTATAGTTCTGGTTCTTTTATTTTGGGAAGGTGGTTGGTGGTCCTGATGCTTGAAGTTTTAACGGGTCAGGTTGACATATATACTTTGTCGAGAAAGTGGAAGGAGTTAGTTGATAAGGCCAGAGCCAAGCAGCTACAACCTCATGAGTACAATACAGGTACTATTATTGCTTACCTAAATGCTTAGTAACCACACAACATGTCGAGCAGAAAAGGCATGAGAGTGTTAGGTTTATTTTCTATTACATTATCATGCAGAATGAAATGTGAAATAAACAACCTTTGCATGTGAAGTTTTAAAAACTTGTACAAAGATGCTTCAAAATTCATGATTATTTCTATCAAATTTAGTAACTACTCTTTCAATCAATACAAAAAAGTATGTAGCTAAATTTGATGGATATAATCATTATTCATGAAACATAGTTAACTTTTTCGATCAATACAAAAAAGTATGTTCATTTGGAAAAAGAGAGATTTATGTGCACTGGCATTCACTTAGTTTTGCTGTGGGTATGCATATGGGATTAAAAAACCCTTTTAATCTCATCAATATTTCTTCTGGAATTATTTATGGACCATTCAGTTTGTAGGATGTTATAAATTTTTCTTTCAAAACTTTGAATTACTTAGCTAAAGTATGACATGGAATAATTCAATTTATGCTTTATCTTGGTATGAAATTAAACACCAAAGCTGAATGGTGGGAGTGAGATCAAGGTGATCATTGATCATGCAGTCAGCGTTTGTTTTCCCCAAGCAACAATGCCTAAATAATTTGGTTGCCTATGCTCAGACTCTCATGTTCCCCATGACATGTACATAATTAGGCTGTCAGTTAGGTTCATGTAATTGTCAAATTAGTACCTAACACTGTGTGTAAAGTTCTTTACAAGTAGGAAATGTTGGCTTGCTAAGTCGGTTCATTTCAATGCTTCAACTCAATCTTGGCTCTTTGAGGTCACAACTCCCTTGTTTGACTCCAAGATTGACCAAGAAGCTTTGGCCATTACTTTTAATGACGCAGTTTACAAAGCCTGTTCTTTCTGTTACCTTTTAACTGTGTGGTGCGTTCGAAGGGTCTGGCCCTTATTTTTGGCCCTTATTTTTTAGTCTGCCGTAATATTAGGCCCTCATAGAACCTTACTATGGTCGAATACACGCGTACGTTCTGTCTCTGTTTTTGCTTCAGGGTTTCTGCCATTTTCCCTCCTAATTTTACTTTTGAATTTTGGTATATGCACTCTAATAGATGATTTCGGAGTTAGAATATTGTTCATATAATCCTAATTTTTGGATTCTTCAAGAGAGAAATAGTAGCATAATATACTATGCTAAGTGAAACAGGAGGCAACTAGAAATTTTACTAGATTACTTGTATGTCTACGTGTAGGTTACTGTTCTTGTGTACGTATATTATCTTTTATACTTGTTTTATTGACATTCAAAGTGCCCATATTTTTATTTCCGATTTAATATGACAACTGTGTGCTGTTTTTATAGGTACTTTCACTGTTTCTAATCTTGGGATGTTTGGTGTTGATCGGTTTGATGCTATTCTGCCACCTGGAACTGTAAGCGTTGTATTTTATGCCTTTTTCCTGATTTATTTTCTGTTCGGGTGATAATGTATGTTGTATGTTGGATATAATAGTTGTGCGTTTCTGGTTTCAATTTTTCACAGGGAGCAATTATGGCTGTTGGATCATCGCAGCCTACTGTCGTGGCTACTAAGGATGGTCGGATTGGTAGGAAGAACCAAATGCAGGTAAGAAATTTGAAAGCTATACTTATTGGTATGATACATAAAAAGGAAACTACGAATTCTAATTCTTGGAACATGCAATTATTTGCAGGTAAATGTTACTGCTGATCATCGTATAATTTATGGCGCTGATCTGGCTTCATTCTTGCAAACCTTGGCCAAGATTATTGAGGACCCCAAAGATGTTACCTTCTAGTCTCGAAATGTCTTGCCACCAATTGATCCCCGCTTGGCTTTCAGAATGTCTGGGATTTTTCTCCGTATGATCTCGTCAGGCATGCTTCTACCGTTGCTAATCATTTAGGTTTGACGGGAGGCTTGTTCAATTCTATGACGAATAGGAAAAGAATTTTTGAACATTAATGCATAATGAGTTTTAGTTCCAGTTCATCAAAAGGTTCTATCATAAAATCTTGCTGGCCGTTGTTTCTTCTCAGTCGTTTTCCGGTTTTTGGAGTTGGCTATTGCATGAAATGGTTATCGAGGTTGTAGAAGTATGTATTTGATATGTTCGAGTTCAGTATATAAATATTCTACATGTTACATTACTTGCTATAGTTGCCATATATTCTATGGCAGGATAAGCTTTAAACTACATCGAACGACTGAGCTTCTAGTTGTAGGAACTAGGAACTGACCGAAGCTTCGGGTTCATCCCATCTTATGCATGGAACTTGTATTCATATGGTGACTTTGAATCATGCCGCGTTACTTTATCTTGCATTGAGGAGCATCGTAAGCACACTCTTCATTCTTGGCCTTGCTTCGGGTGATACGCTAACACAAGCGAGAGCGATTTTCAGGACCGCAAGCATCTGGCTTCGGACAGCAGTTGATGTTCTGCTGATACTTTTATCAAGAATGTGATCCATTTTATCTTGCTGCGCTGAGTTACTCAAGACCCACTTGGCCAACTCAGTGCCCTCACTAACTGCTGGCTTTCCCGTCAGCAACTCCAGCAGAACGACCCCGAAGCTGTAGATATTCCCGGCCATTGTTACAACCATAGTGTATGCATACTCTGCCACCACAGAACGGAGACAAATATTCAGACACAATTACTTCCAAATCCAGCAAGTTACTCAAGTACAAGCAATAATGATTTGACTAGGAGGAAACGATGAGAATATCTAACGAGAAAATAAGCGGTATACTGACACGTCGGGAATGACACTGAGAAACAATATTATGTTGCTGCAAGGTGAAGAAATCACAGAACTGCTTACCTGGAGGAATGTAGCCAACAGAACCAGCAATAGTAGAAAGGCTTCCGGTGCTCTTTGAAGGATCGATCACCTTCAAGAGCTCAGCTTCTGCAATCAAAGGCTCCTTGAGGGACTTGAGCAAAATGCTTTTGCTTGACAAGTCAAGGAGGAGTATTGGACTTGGAGTGCACCTATGAAGAAAAGAAAGACCCTGCGCTACTCCGACTGCAATACTATATCGGCTCCCCCAATCCATGTCATCACCCGAAATACCACGAAGAGCATCAAAAAGGGTTCCTTTTGGAGCAAATTCATAGAACAGATAAGCACTGTCACCAGTCAAGACATAGGCCAGAGGATTCATGACATTGGAATTGCTTAGTTTCCCAAAGACCTCTAAATCTCTGGCGAACGTATCGTGGCTGCCCAGTTGGAATATCTTGTCACTCCAGTTGAGCTTCTTGACAAAGTAGCTTGCTCCAGACGGCATGATGGCTTTGTAGTAAGTTGAAAACCTAGTCTTCAGCACAACGTTTGACTGGTCGGAAACTACTTCCATCGCTTTAGTGAAATCGATGTTTGATCTATGAATACCATTTGCAGTTAAGAGATTGCCCTGGACGACCTCAGGAACAGCAAGTTCTTCCTCTGTTTGCACTTGTTCATCGTTAACCTTGTAATTTTGTCGCGGTATTAATACGGCAACAATGGTGATCGCTCCAAAAGCGACCACAGCTGCTACAACGGCAAGAACAATTGTCACTGCATCTGATTTTTTCTTCTTCTCCGATTGGGTTGGAGTGTTTCTTGTTGTTCTGTTAATCAAATCCTTGTTCCCACTTGTGTTGACCATGACCCAAGAATGGAACTCCGGAATTTCTCCAGAGAGCTCATTGTTAGAAAGTAACAACAGTGTCAGGGTTTCCAATCTAGTCAAAAAATCAGGTATCTCACCTGAGAATCTGTTATTTGAGAGATCCAGAATTTCTAATCCACCGAGAATCGAAAGAGTTTCCGGAATAGGTCCTTGAAAACGATTGCTGCTGAGATTCAAAGCAATCTGCAAACTCATCGGCATTCTTGGAATGTCACCACTTAACTGATTTTCTCCAAGTTGGAGTTCCATCAGAGAATTCATGGAGGCAATACCGATGGGAATGGAACCGCGGAGCTTGTTGCCTTGTAAGTTCATGTTAATAAGACCCTGCATGTTTGAAACTGAAGGTGGTATTGAGCCGTTGAGAGAATTCCAGCTGATATTCAGAATGGACAACTTGGGTAGTTGAGTAATTTGAACTGGAATTTCCCCACTCAAATTGTTCGATTGAAGTCTCAAGACCTCAAGACTGCTAAGCTTACCCAAGTTCACCGGCAAAGCCCCAGACAGTTGATTCTGAGCCAAATTCAGCAGCGCCAATTTCCGGCAATCACCCACTTCAGGAGGAATTGATCCAGTCAATTTATTGTTTTCCATCTCCAAGTAGGTCAAGTTTTCATGTGTTGCAATTGCTGCAGAAGGTATCTTCCCATCAAGCGAATTGCTTCCCAGTCTCAGCCTGACCAAGCTCGGAGACAGAGCTTCAGGTACCCGTCCCTCTAATCTATTATTCGACAAATCCACAGTCTGCAGATTCTTTGCCGACAAGAGGTCCGGTGGAATCCACCCATTCAATTTATTATAACTGAGATCCAAGTTTTTCAGATGCTCGGTAATGCCACCAGGAATCTTCTCATTGAAATCGTTAGAATTTGCTGCAAATCTCCAAAGGCTTGTGATATTGGAAATGCTTTGTGGGATTCCGCCGGATAACTTATTGGCCGAAAGAATCAAGACCTCCAACTTGGAGAGCTCGCCGATCCGAGCAGGAATAATCCCGGTAAGCCGATTTTCGCTAAGATCAATGAGAGTCAAATTCTTATATCCCACAAGTTCAGCAGGGATAGTACCATCAAACATATTCATAGAAAGCTCAAGCTCCTTCAAAACCTTGGACTTTCCGAGACGGGTTGGAACAGGCCCATTAAAATGGTTGAAGGTAAGGTTCAAGCTTGTGAGCTTGACCAACCCGTCCAACTCGGAGTCAATGTTTCCACTCAAGTTATTCCGAGCAAAGTCCAGAGCTTCCAAACCCGAAAACCCAACAAAATCGGGCAGACGACCCACCAAATTGTTCACACTAAAATTGAGCAGCTGTAACTCACCTAGCTTTCCACAAGCTGAGATAAACCCAGGCGGAATTGTGGTCAGACGGTTGCCGGACACGTCAAGAACCTGCAGAGACTCAATCCGACAAACGAGCGGCAGAAAGTCCGAGGAAGATAGAGAATGCCCGGACAACGAAATCCGGATAACTGATGAATTGGTCGGGGAATTGCACCCGACTCCCTTCCACGAACATGGGTTTGGTTCTTTGTTGACGTCCCATGAAACAGCACCACCAGCAGAAGCGTTGAGGCTGTTGGAGAGATCGATCATGGCGGTTCGTTGGTTTGAGGATAGTGCAGAGAACACGACAGGAACAGGAAGGTAGCAGAACAAAGACAAGAAGAAATGGAAATTGAAATACAGGACAAGTGAGGTGGTTTGGCGGCCATAGCTGCTCATTTTCCCGCTACAAAGATTTTGTGAGGGAGAATTGTTGTATGTATACTAGAGGTTATGTGATTTTTCCGGTGGAAGGAGGAGAGAGAGAGAGAGAGAGGATCAGAGGTGGATGTCTGTGTGTTGGGTGCAAGGTTTGGGGGAATTTTGCAAAATTGATATTTTATAAAGCGAATTGTTATTAGGGGGAGTGGACTTGGAGTTGACTGGGACAACTGATTTTCGGGCAGGGGCTTCTTGTTATTATATTATTAGAAAGGAAAAGGAACGTAGCATAAGATTTTTAGAGTGCTAATAATAATTCTCTTTTATAAACTTGGCCATTTCTTTTAAGGGAGCTTTCATGAAAAAGCTTCTTTTTTTTTTTTTTTGTCAAGCGATAGATTTTGTTATATTAGTCATCGACGGGGTTCAAACCCACGCCGTTATGCAATGGCACAACTCCTTTTCACCATTGTGGTAAATGGTCACTTACTTCATGAAAAGGGTTTGGATTAAGTTTATTTTAATCAAAAATCATGTTATAACTTTATTTAATGAAAAAAAAAAAACTTAAATTTTAATGAAAATGACACGATTTTGATATAAATTAAAAAAAAAAAACTCAACGCATCCATCACAAACAATATTTATGAAATTGAACAGTACTATACTGTTTACGAAATTGAACAGTACTATACTGTTTATGAAACTTAACGGCACTATACTGAACAGTACTATATTATTTATGAAATTGAACAAGATTACACTATTGATTGGTCCAAATTCATAAATAGTGCTAGTTCTTGGTTCACTTTCATAAATAGTGCCTAGTTATTGGGTCCAGTTTCATAAATAGTGTATAGTAATTGGTACAGTTTCATAACTAGTGTCTCACTCTTGGTCCAGTTTCATATATAGTGCCTAGTTCTTGGTCCACTTTCATATATAGTGACTAGTTCTTGGTCCACTTTCATATATAGTGCCTAGTTCTTGGTCATCTTTCATAAATAGTGTCTAGTTCTTGGTCCAGTTTCATATATAGTGTATAGTAGTTGGTATAATTCCATAAATAGTGTCTCTGACTTGATCTAGTTTCATAAATAATGTCTATTTCTTGGTCTAGTTTCATAAATAGTCTATTTCTTGGTCCAGTTTTTTGGTTCAATTTTAAAAATAGTGACTTCTCTGATTTCGATGCATCCTTTAAGCAACAACCACCTTCATGATGGTGATGAGGTGGTGATGCCCATGCCCATGGTGTTCTTCAAGAGATAATCAGTCGTTCCTCCCTTCTTTTTCACGTTCTCTTCATGAGATACCCAAATCAAACACAACCCTTGCTACGAAGCTACGTGGCTTTGTAATCACATAAAAATGTTGGGGCGGGAGTGAACAAAAATGTTGGAGTGGTGAAAAATTTCTTGAGAAAATTGGAGATCACCTAGCGGCGGTGAACATGAAATTCCATTATAACAAAAAAAATTACTAAAAACTTAATTAAAAAAAAAAAAACAAACAAACAAACAAAATTGAAGTGGGTGAAAACCCCTATATTTGAAGAAATTAATGTAAGTGTCTGGGAGTGCCCATTGAGTAGCTCCTTGGCGAGGATCAAAGGCCGCCTTCTACCCATTGAGGTGCACTCGTGCCAATGAGGTTTGGTTTTTTTTTTTTTTTTTCTTCTTCTTCTTCTTACATCTTTATCATTAAATAAAGTTATAGGATAGTTTTTGGCTAAAATTCAAAGTTTTAGAGTCATTTTCATTAGTTTTCATTTTTACTAAAGACTTACTTTTAGCTGTGTCCTCTGAAACTCGAATTTAATCTAATTTTGCTCATTACAGCTCAAAAATCGTCACTTTACCTCTGAAACTCAAAGTTCGCTTCACTTTGCACTTGAAACTTAAAAGTCGTCTCTATAAAACTCAAAATTCTCTCCATGTTGCGTTAGATTTGTTAATCTCTTATGTGGGTTTGATTTGGGTGCACCATGTCACATCCCGGCCCAGACCCCCACCACATCCCGGGCTCGACTCCATCATAGCATGATATTGTCCGCTTTGGGCCCCGACCATGCCCTCACGGTTTTGTGTCTGGGAACTCACGCGAGAACTTCCCAATGGGTCACCCATCTTGAGAATGCTCTTGCCCGAACTTGCTTAACTTCAGAGTTCCGATGGAACCCAAAGCCAATGAGCTCCCAAAATGCCTCGTGCTAATTGGAGGTGGGATTGTACATATAAGGCATACAGGATCCACTTCCCTGGGTGATGTGAGATGTTACATACCAGGCAAATCAATTTATTTTTTAGTTTTCATCTCTTCAATTTCTTTTAAACTTAATACTTTCTGGGTCTAGAATGTTAACACATAATGAAGATTTATAATCAAATTTATTGCTCATGTGGCATAGTCTTATTGGTTGTTAGATCCCACATATTTGTTTAAGATGTGACATATAAGTTTTAGGAAGAAGAGAGTTCACAAGTCAAAGTGGAACGAATTTTGAGTTTTAAGAAGTAAAGTGGTACCTTCTGAGTTACAGGAGCCAGGAGGCAAAGTGAGAGCAAAATGGAGTTCTACATAGCGTAGCTAAAAAAAAGCCTTTTTGAATTTAATATTCAAAAATGTTATTATTACCATCTATTTGTATCATCGTTTGTATCATCTCTCTAATAGAGATAAAATTTATTTGTATTATTGAAAAATATTTAAACGTGTATTAAACATAAAAAGTATGTATGTACGTGTAGAACACGTGAATCATATATTAGAGTTTAAAAAAGTGCAATCTTTAAGATGCACGAAAAATGTACAATATGCATATTACACGCGAATTTACTAACTATAAACTCAAAATACATACAAGAAGATACTCCTGTATTTAGGTCCACCAAAATGGGTCGTGTGAGATCCAAATGCCAAAGAGAGGTCCACCAAAATGGGTCGGGTGAGCTCCAAATGCCAACAAGAGTTTTCCTTGTATTTTTCTTGAGTGTATATGTAACGTGACACAGGAGCCGATACTTAAAAGGATGGCCAAATTTTTTTGTAGTCCTTGTGATATCACCATGAGGGTCACATCGAAAGTGAGGTGTCACTACAGGGATCACGAAAAAAAATTTGGCCTAAAAAAATTCTTCAATTCATATGGCCCTATAAAGAGTTTGGGAAATTTTATTTAAACCCATGCAACCTCTTTTTACTTGATTTCAATTTTTTAGAGTTTAGAAGAGTATTTTGGTTTTAATTGTTTTTTTTCAATCAATCCTGCATAGTTTGTTTATCTTTCTGCAACAGCAAATTGTTGCAGTCGGTCCCCCTGTCACAGCCCGTCCCAAACCATGAATCATCGAGGACGTGAAAAGACGTTATTGCCCTTCAATGTCATTAAGGTATGCAAATTCTATAAATTGAATTATGAATTTCATTTCATACATTCTTAAGTTTTGAAATATTAAAACTTTATAGTAAATTTGTGTGGTTAGGGATTAACCTAGACATCAACCACACACTCTCTCTTTCTCCCCCATGTTCTTCTTCCTCTCGGGTTTCTGCATCTTAACACCATATATGTACGGACAAAGGGCCAAGGTCCTTCAATCATCATGGATCGACATTTTAAAGGTGAGTATCAACTTCCTCTCGAGTCCCTGAGTCCATATATATCATAATTAGAACCTAGGAGCTTCGATTTCACTGTGAAACCTAATCCCCGAAAATGTGCACTGTTCATGCACACGTTAATCCTTGTGTTTCAGGGATATTAAAGACCATATTGGGTTTAAGGGAGTTCCCAGGAAGCTCGGAGGAAAGAAATAGAAGGAATTGGACGTAAAGATCCGTGGTTTCTCAACTTTCCGCTTTGGTCACTGTTCATGGGGTTTTTAATCCTTACGTTTTTGCAAATTTTAGGATCATAGCGAGCTAGAGGAGGTCCCCACGAGCTCGGGAATGGTCCGTTGGCAAGAAATGGTTGTCGGAGGAACGAGAACGGAGTGAAATTTGGTTCGCCGGATTATCGTTTAAGATCGAGGTAAAAACAGTGATTTTTAAGGCTTAAAAGTACTATAATCTTGTTCTAGAGGTCCTAGGCTTTGAAATGGTACTAATTACGTAAGAAATGGTGAAGAAATGAGGGAGAAAATGGCAGTTGCAGGGCTGCCCAGATTCCGGCGTCGGCGACGGCACCGGCGTCCCAAGGTTGAAGATGATGCGTGTGGGGGGCACGTAAGGCCGTGCCCTCCTTGGCGTGTGAGGGCGCGTGGGCCTTCAAAAATTAAATCTAAAAATATCCCAACGTTCGTGAGGTTGTGTAGATCACGTGGGTATATTCAAATACCAAAATTGAGCAATGTATGAGAAGTTAATTGACAGTTTTGTTTATGTGCTATAAATAACGTAATTTTAGTTATTTCGCATATAGGTGAGACTTATCCCGAGGACGAGCGCCATCAATCAAGGCTTTGGGGTTACGACCCTGCGACTTATCAGTGAATGGGCTTTTGTTTTCTGTATACCTATATACTTATTGATTTTTCCCAAAAATCGAACCTATTTGAAAAGTATGTTTGAAAATGCCATGCATAGAATTTATGTTAATGTTATGAGATAGAATATGATGCATATATATATATATATATATATGTTGGTGCTGTGGACGCGTATGTATGTATCAGGTGAGTTACATTACTGATATGACGCATATGGTTGATATGATTTATGTTGAGCTCATAACCTGCACCCCGGTGTTAGTGCTTATGTGATGATGTTGTTATTCACCTCTCACACCACACGCTCACTTGGATCCAAGATAGGTGCACAGTCCTGTCGTACAGACCACTATTGTGGTTCCGACTCGTAAGTGACATGCGATTATTCGCACGGCCGTTTTGATGAGTATAGCACTAGAGCATATTATTACACCCAGTCTTGTCGTACAGACCACCATAGTGGTTTCGACTCGTGTGCAGGCATAGGTATTGAGCTATAGAATCAGCCGTACAGGACCACTACAGGGTTTCCGGTTGATTTACTTGTTTCACCTGTTATATTTATGCACCATTGAGTTATGATTTAGTGCATATAGCATGGCATGCTATCAAGAACGCTGTTTTTGATATATATACTTGAGATTTGAAG
>JADOBS010302625.1:0-14724 GCA_015708375.1 Cydonia oblonga | reverse complement strand
TTTTCGTTTTGGAATTCAAGCAAAAGTTTTTTATCCTTCTTTTTTTTTTTTTTTTTTTTTTTGGACAAGGTGACCAATAGTCACGTTTAACTCCTTTTGATACTGATTTTTAGGCGTTTATTATTTCATTTTATGGGGGCAAATTATCTGCAAAAATTGGAATCTCTCTAAAAAGAAATTACTTTGAATTGAATCTTCTTTCAACTGTTAGAGCAAATTAAGGAATTTGTAATTTAAGTGGTTCGAAGTGTTTAGTCATGTACATGATGTGTTCAAAGTTATCCTCTCGAGACGGTTGAAGTAAAGCATAATATTGTGTCGTTTCAATAGGTTTTTTTTTTTCACCCAAAGTCTTCCTAGAGTTAAAAATTAGGGAGTTTTAACGAAACACTCGCGGTACTATTCATTTTTAACGAAAATGATATTTTTACTTTAAAAAATCATTCCTGGTACTATTCACTTACAACACATTTTTGTCATTTTGATTAAAACTTAAAGTTTTTAAGTCCATTTCATTAGTCTTTCTTAAAAAGAAATCAACATGATTAATTGGAAATGATATGTGAAACATTTTGTTCGCACTTTGTTGATATATGGACTTTTGCAATATGGGATGTGTTTCTTTTAAATTAAAAATAGGAAACTTTCATGAAAAGGGTTTGGGTAAAGTTTAGTTTGATAAAAAAAACATGCTATAACTTTATTTAATTAAAAAAAACTTAAAATTTAATGAAAAACCCATAAATTTTAATAAAAAGACATAATTTTAATATTAAAAAAAAATCTAACACGCTCACAAACTGTTTATGAAACTTTCTACATTGTTTATGAAACTTATGACACTGTTTATGAAAACTTACTACACTGTTTATGAAAACTTACGATACTGTTTATGAAACTTACTACACTGTTTATGAAAATACAGTCTGAGTTAGCAACAATCTAGAACCTGGGATACCATGGATTAATCAGAATTTGCAATTTTCTCAAACAATTCACTTTGTATCAAAAAAGGCAGTTAATGAACTTGATTTGATTTGATATTGTTCCCTTCTATTATTGGCAAACCTTCCCTTATGCAACCTTGTTCCATCAAGCTATGGCTTTCCACAAAATGAGGCACGGAGGAAACTGGGTTTGATTTGAAGGTTAGGCAATTAGGGTATAGGTTTGCTAGGCTTTGTCGTGGAAAGAGGCGTCGAGACAAAGAGGATGGTGCGTTTGTGGATGGAGCTGACGATGAAGTGTTGGGCGGATGGGTCATAAGCGAAGCTTTCTGTAAAGGCTGGGGGGTTGAAAATTGACGATGGCGAAGAGTAACGAGCGACGAGAGTGGAGGATGGAGGTGATCTCGCATCAGAATTAGTGGTATTAGTGAAGGACGGATAGACTATAGGTATTGTGGGAGAGGGGATTGGGATGGGGTTTACAGAGGAGGGCGGGGGTTTGCAGAGGAGAGCGAGTTGGAGTTACAGATTTTTGGGAGAGGGGAAAAGGGACATGCGCTCAGCGCACTTGGATTTTTTTTAAGTTATTTATTTATTTTTATTTTTTGTCCTTATCATTAAATAAAATCTAGTGTATGATTTTTTATTAAAATGTAAAGATTTGAAACCATTTTCATTAGTTTTCCTTTAAAAATATGCTTATTAATTTAAGAGATGTTTGATAACCATTTTGTTTTCAACTTTGTTTTCACGTTTTCGAAAATAAAAAACTGAAATCTTGTTTCGCAACTACTTTCAATTTTAAAAAATGAAGACTAAAAACAAACAGGTGAAAAAGCCAAATTTTTAAAAACTAAAAATTGATAACGAAATAATTATTCAAACAACCCATAATGAACCTGGACCATGACTAATTAGTAAAGGGTTCGATTTCCTCCAACTAACGAAAGAAAAAAAGGCGTTTAAACATTGAACGGCTTGCATCACGTCAACAGCAACAAGCCTCGTAAAACATCATTCCATTTATCAAAAGTCTTCATACCATTTATTGCAAATTTGGAACAAAAGAAAAGGGAATGGCTTCAAAAGGAAGAAAAGATAATTCAATTGTTTTACATTACCGACCTACAACAAAGTTTAATGTTGTATCCCTATTTCGTCCCCCCTCATTCCACCTACCAGTTTTCCTCTGTATGGTACAACAATCAAAATTCCACCATTGTAGAGTTTCGAATACTAGCTGGTACGTGTTTCCGAAAAAGGGCAATTTACCTGAAGGCGAGAACAAATTTGGCAAATGGTCTTCTGCGGAAATTGCCTTACGCTAGGACCCGCCTGGCTTCGATATCCTTAAGTCTAAGGGTTACAGCTCTCTTGTGCGCCTCTAGTCCCTCAACTTCGGCCATGGTTGCCACGTATGGACCGAGCTTTAGCAAACCTTCCTCTGTCAAAGACTGCACTGTCATGTACTTGAGAAATGAGTCCAAAGACACACCACCATACATCCTCGCATAACCATATGTTGGAAGGACGTGGTTTGTCCCACTCGCGTAATCTCCCACACTCTCTGGTGTCCACTGCCCTAAAAATACAGAACCTGCACGCAAAAGATATCAAAGTTCAGATATCTAATTATTTTATATCGGCCAGAAACAAAATCAAAATTTTATGGTGGCGAGGGACAAAAGGCTGAAGCTAGTGAGTTTCATATGTACAACGACAAGTACAAATGAGTGATCACTAATCACTCACGTAGACCAAAGTTTGGAACCATCGGGAAAATGGCAGCAAAGATCAGCAAAGTGATACACAATTGAAAGACAAAAAGGAGGAAAACTGTCAATTAACAGAACTATACCTGCATTTTCAATGAAACTCTCCCACTTTTCTGCATCCTGGACATTGATGATCAGATGCTCGGGTGCATACAAGTTTGAAAAAGAGACTGCCTGAGAGAGTCATCATCATGTCTAATTTCAGGATCACGCAGAACGTCTCAAAGAACATACAGGTAAACCAAAATGATGCATTGTAGACATGCAGATACAAAAAATAGTTGTCATTTTTATTTTACAAGAAGCGATAGCGAACAAAATAGTTGTCATAAAAACACTAAAAAGAAACACTTCTAATCAAATGCACCAATTGAGATAATAAAATATGGACAAAAATAATGAGGACCTTTAATGTTGAGAGCCAAATAAACTGAACCAATAGACAGCAACAATGCAATTCTAATTTTCCATGGAAAGGGAATGCTGAAACAAACATTGCAATTTTGGACACCATTTCACAAATCACATAAAATTCAGCTTCAGTGACTAATATAAAGAGGCAACTTAAGGACTTAACCCTAGGCTGTTATTTCTCCTTTCACGTCCAAGATTTAAGTGCGAGTGTTCTAATCCTAAATCTAATGACCCAAAATTACCTTCTTAAGTTGCCACATTACCGACTCCTTACTAGAGCAAAACTGTATCTAATTAGAAAGCAAGACTGTATCCATACAATGATATTTTCGTTGAGGTTCTGTAGACTCTACAACCTCTCCAAGGTAATTTAAAATTTGATGAGATGAATTGTATGCTACAAATACCACTATCCTCAACAGATTTCCACATGTGATTCCAGTGATGTACATAAAGACTTCCTAAATTTGGTGATAGGGATATCATGTCAGGATGCAAGGACAAACCTCAACCATATCCCGAGCAAACACTGTGAAACTGTGGCTCAGTGCTTTTGAAGCAAACTCTCCCCTTGGTAGGCTGTGGCACTGTTTGCTGATTTCCTCTTCTATAGCCTTAACATCCACACCATCCCCAGCAATTACAAGAACAACTTGACTATCAGGACCATGCTCAGCCTGAAATTGCCTTAGTTAGTTATGCATCCCGTTGGCCACAAACATTCCAAAATACTATATCAAGCATCCATATTTCATATAATGCACTAAAAGTTCTGTAACAAATAACAACGTGCCTTGTTATACATCTTATAACATCCAGCTTGAAGTCACTTCAGTAGACTAAAGTTGAATCAAAGCCTAAATCTTTAAATCTGTAAGTGTCTAAATTGTATTCAGTTAAAATACCCAGTATGATTATGAAGCAAGTTGCAACCAAATACCTAGTTCTCCTACCAAATGTTAAATTATGAAAGCGATCAATCACAAACTAAGAGAGGCATTGCAGAAAAAGGAAGCACCTGAGAAAGCAAATCAGCAGCTATATGGACAGGACTGGCATGTTTGTCAGCAATGACCAAAACTTCCGAAGGGCCCGCAGGCATGTCAATTGAAACCATGGCTTCACTGTTCTGTTAACAAAATCAGAAGGGGAAGTGGGGCGGTCAAATCAAGATGGTAAATGCAATGAATCTCCCTTAACTCCCATGTTTCAGCTTCTCTAGAAGTTATGCAAAGAACTTAGAAGTATGTGTACCTGGAGAATCATTTTTGCAGCGGTGACATATTGATTTCCAGGGCCAAATATTTTTTCAACCTGAAAATTATTTGAAAACAAAAATTAAATAAAGAAGAGCAGAATATTACGACTTACAAGCTTTGAGAAAATTGAGAAGATAAGCAACATAATAGCTAAGTTAACTTCAGTCCTCTGCTTTATAAATCATGCTCAGAATATATGAGCTAATAATTTGGTAACAAATATAAGGCATAGCACAAATATCTGGAAAAGTTACGAACAACACAACAAGATAAAAGGGAAACTAATACCTTTGGGCAAGATTGCGTACCCCAAGCCATAGCAGATATCGCCTGTAAATCACAAGAATTATCAGATTACTGTATGTGATAAAATACATATAAGTAGGTTTTGGGTGTTTACAGACCTGAGCACCACCAGCTTTAAGGATGTGAGTCACACCAGCCTTCTTAGCACAATATAGTACTTCCTGAGGGGCAAAACATAAATGATCAGCTCTCGTTTTGGAATCCTCTCATTATGCATTCTGTAAAGAATCACCTTGCATATGGTGCCATCCTGACTTGGGGGAGTTGCGAGAACAACAGTTTTACACCCAGCAATCTGTGCAGGCTGGTATGCATGATAAAGCATATGTCCATCAAATCTTTATGACTTGATAATAGAGAACCATGATAAAGATCAAAGGATGATACACAACCAAAAGCAACTTTTGCAACGAAAATGATAAACTTACAACAGAAAGCATCAGAGCTGTTGAAGGTAAAACTGCAGTTCCTCCTGGAACATAAACACCCACAGAACCGATGCTTCTTGCCACCCGTTTACATTTGACACCCTGAATGGTTAAGGATGCTTAAAGACTCTGGGTATATAGAAAAAAGCAAGCTGCAATATGGACTTACCTTCATGTTCTCGACACTTTTCTCAGCTGATTTCTGAGCAAAATGAAATGCATATATATTGTCATATGCCACATCAAATGCTTCTTTAATAACTGCATCAAGCTGCATAAGAAAAATATCAGAATTCAATACATAAAATGAATATCTTGTATCCAGAAAATATGTCTACACAGAGATACCTCAGGATCTGGAAGCTCGGATACTTCTACAACTATGTTATCCAGTACAACTTTGTCAAATTTTGCAGTATACCTGTGTGAGAGAAAAATAAATAAAGCATATTAAAACAACAAAAAAATCATTAGTAAAGTTGATGAGTAGAAAGGCATGTTAATAAATAAATAGTCATAATAAATCATAAAATGATAAAAAGGATTAATGAAGTACATACTCCTTAACCGCAGCATCGCCTCTTTTACGAACCTCATCAACTATAGGGTTGACCTGACCAAGAATAGCTACTACATTTTTTGAGTTCATGTACGAATATAACCGGAAAAAAAATGTCAAGTTCTTAAACAACAGTCAGGATTTGGGAACAAAAGAAAGGCTCACCGTGCTGAAAATTGAAGAAAAATCTATTCGAGGACGAGCTTTTAGGCTTTCAACCTCAGGTGGGGATAGTTCAGATAACCTGTAAGACTTCATTGAGCAAGTTATCCCCTTACAAGCAAACCCTGAGCAAACAGTCAACTTTAGTAAATCAAGAAACGAAGCAGTAATTCCTCTTAACTATATAAATTATTTGCACGTATGCACATAAACGGTTCAAACGAAACAAATTAAAGTCTTTAGTTTTTGCACCACTGAATAACTTTTAGTAGGATTCATATTTTTCAATTCAGCTTTCAAAAATTCTCTAATCGTGCACAGCAGTTTTACCAAATTTCGAGTCAACTTGATATCAACAAGCACTATACTAACTCAAATACAATGCAAATGGAAAAGTTACAAAAATCGAATCGAGTCAATCAAGAAGGGCCAATCTCTAGCACAAAAATGTATAAGAAAAAAACCAACTTTGATACAATACAGACAGAACTCTCAGAGATATCGAATCGACTCGAAATTCGACATACATAGTGAAAACAACTACATAATCACATTCAATGTGAGTAAAAATGTCAATCTTTCAACTGACCATTATAATTTGACACCAAAATCAAAGGAACGAACTGCAATTCAGTGAAAGAAACAGAGCAATGATGGATTCATACCTCGTCGGAGAACAATATTTCGGGTTTTCGGGGCGGCAATGAGCGGATGAAATTGTCGTTTGATGAAACAGCTGCTGCTGCTGATGCTGATGCTGATGCTGCGATTAAAACACTGAATCCGACTGTCCATCATAACCGCCTTCAATCAGACCAACTAAATTAATACACAAATGTAAAAGGGAAAAGAAAATTCTCTCTTATTTTCCGTTTGGGTGGCGAGAAAATGCTAAGAAACGAAAAGAAAATTGACAGTTTTGAAATTACGCACGTGGTGGCAGAGGGAGGGAGGAGAAGTTGAAGATTTACCTGCAAAGTGGAAAGTAAGCGCGCGCGACGGCGGTGGCTGACTGACTGAGCGTATGGGCAGCCACTGGTTCTACTGGCTAATGCGGAGTTGGAGTGGGCTGGAACAAAACCAGGTTTTGGTTTTAATGGGCCATCGGCCCAAACTTCCCTCACCAGAGATTGGGTTAAGAGTTCAGCCTATAACCAACCGGAACCAGACCGAAATTAAAGAAAACGGTTGTGTTATGTTATTAGACCGTCAATTTAATTCAAGACGGTTTAGATTAATGTTCGGACAAAATGACGGGAGAGCATTGCTCTTGAAATAATTGGGTTCAAACATAAGGTATGTTTGTTTGATAATCATTTTAATTTTAGTTTTTCTGTTAGAGATAAATGAAAAGTATAGAGAAAATGAGGGATGACGAGTAGAGAAAGAGAAAAGTGGGAGATGGAGGCAAATGTATAAAGCAAGAACTTAAAAAGTTTGTTTTCAATTTTTTTTTTGATTTTTTTTTTTTTTTTGTATTTTCTTTTGTATTTTTGTCAAATGATAAATTTTGTATATTATGCTATATGAATTTCCACTACTTAACTCCGATGTAGTTTTAAGAAGAAAAAAGAGAACTAAAAACAAAAAACGAAATGGTTGTCCGTAGTTTTTCAATAGCTGACTCAAAAGAAATAATGAATGCAGTAAATCCATATCAAAATTTATAACTCCAAAGTAATTGAAGAAGCAACAAGTTATTGATACCTTCCTTCCTTTATACTTTGTATCAAAAAAACCCCTTTACATATACAAATCTTGAAGCAAAAATATCACACTGAGATGGAAACAAGAGGCTGAAAAAATTTCCAAAAATCCTCCAAGTACTGCTATATAAGACTGGTTTTGATTCCTCATGGACTATCCTGAAATTCAGTTATGTCCTGGAAACTCTGCAACCTTTTTCTCCTGCCCGCCTTGGGAACTGGGGATGATGAACTGATGTAATCTACTGATTCTTGCTCCTGCTGCTGATCAAATTGCAAAGAACGGCGCACTGCAGAATTCCTTGGTGAACCAGCATTTCCGGATATAACATTTTTGTCTTTAAGATCAACTGATTCTAGCTTTGAGCCCAGACTTTTCATTTGTGTTTGCAGACAAGGACTTTCAGAGGGTATGTTACAGTTCAGGTTTTCATTGTTAAAGTCATAGTATTCGGTGCTTCCATTAAACAACTCTTGTTCTTCTTCTTCAGCCATATCTGCCCAACTTTTCTTACCACAACTGTACATTGAAAGATCAGGACCCTGCTTTTGATTTTCTGCTACGGTTTGCTGGACCTCATCTATTTCACCAGAACTGTTCTCTCGGAAGCAGCCTTCCACAACAATCGGTTCCATGCTGCCTAAAACAGTTGTATCAGAGCTTTGATTCTGACCTCCATCAATGACAATATCCAGTGCTTTTGCATTTTCACCCGCCATTTGTGGTTCTGCAGATTTCTTGATACCACCATTTTCCCAGCTGCCCTTTCTCCAGTCTCCGTTCACAGTATTCTGGAAAGAACCGACCACAGTGGCTTTATCTTTCAGTTGGAAACAGCCATCACTCGCCCGAGAGGTACCCTTCCAATTTCCACTTGATATAGGTTGCAGAACAGATCGTACTGCTGCACCTCCTTGGGGCCTCCTCAAATCTCTGCTGATTGGTGAAGACAAACTAGACACCGAGTTGTGAACTGGTTCTGCAGATTTCTTGATACCACCGTTTTCCCAGCTGCCCTTTCTCCAGTCTCCGTTCACAGTATTCTGGAAAGAACCGACCACAGTGGCTTTATCTTTCGGTTGGAAACAGCCATCACTCGCCTGAGAGGTACCCTTCCAATTTCCACTTGATATAGGTTGCAGAACAGATCGTACTGCTGCACCTCCTTGGGGCCTCCTCAAATCTCTGCTAATTGGTGAAGACAAACTAGAAACCGAGTTGTGAACTGGGACTTCTGACTTTCCAACAGTTGAAGCTGGCAAATCTTCATTGATATTTCGAACAGCATGTGCTCGCACGTTTTCTGTTTTTGGACATCGGTCGAATGAGAGTTCCCTCCTCGGATGTCCACCATTAAATCCCCAAGGAGATCTTCTTGGTTGTGAAAATTGAACTTCTGGATCCCATATAGCAGGAGCTGGAGAAAAATATGTCTTTGCATTTGGAGTTGTTTCTGCACCCACTATACCACCCTGATTATCCTTCATTTTGCTGGAAAAACTAGACCTGCTCTCACACAGGTTTTTGAAATAACGATCTTTCTTCCATTGATCAACAGATAGATTCTCTTCTTCGCGTCCATCTGCCCGCCTTCTGGAGAACATATAAGATCTTCCATCCTGCTGAATTGGTCTTAAAACTGATTGTGCCTCTAGTTCGGACAGCATTTGATAAGCACGCTCAAAAGACTTGGCATAAGATTCATCCATTGGTTTATTTCCAGATGAATCTCTTACAACTTGAAGCAGATGTTTTGCTTCTGTAAATCTGTTCATGTGCATCAAGCAGATTGCTAAATTGCATTGCCTGTTCTTATCTGGTTCCAATGACAGAGCTTTCCTGAGATTTTTTACGGAACAGATCATATACATATATAAAAATACATCATTTCACATGTAGGAATATAAAGCAGGATGTGCAGAAACTTACAAATAATACTCTTCGGCAGTTTTGTAATCACCTTTCTGCAAGTAAGCCCAGGCCAAGTTCCCTAGTATTCTGCATTGATAGAGAACCGAAGTCATCTAATTATGCAGAACTTTGGAGACCAATTAGTAAGAAGAACGAGAAAAGCAGTGAAATTCACCTTGCTCTCTCTTGTTCAACAGTAATTTGAACCTTCCTCCCCTGAGCTCTTGCAGTCTTTGTCCTCCTTCCACAAAAAGCTATACCTTCGTCAATGTGTTTCAATTTGGACTCGAGCAATTCAATCTCTTCTTCAATCCTTCCTGACCTCTGAAAAACCGATAAATGATAAACATACACAGACACGCACAAATAGAAGCATATGCAATTGCGATAACCTTATTGCAACAGGTTGATATACCTCGAAATTATGATACGATGTAGAAATAGATGCTAAGGCATTCTAGAAATAAATATTCAGAAATAAATAAATTGTTGATAAACTACCATACATATATTCTACTGATATAAAACAGGAGAGAAAAGTGAAAGGGAGCAAATAAAAGGGCCACGAGAGAGGAATTTCCGATGTTTAATTTACACCACAAGTCTGCCTAGAAAAGTTACAAGAAGGCCTACTTTTAGCCTCTTAGTTGCCTCAACATATCACAAGAAGAATTGTAACCTAGTTCTAGACTTCTATCTAGTAGTTCCTACTTTCGACTCACATTTGAGCACTAATCTTTCTTAAAGTCTTGCATATCACGTGTAAAATACGTTCACATCTCCTACCATGATTGAGTTGCAACCGCGTATTCAAACAAGGAGATAACAAAATATAAGTAATTTTTCGTAGAAATGGAGGTGCTTTACCTTGTACAGTTCAACTAACACATTGTTAACAGATTCCTGAGAATCATACGGGCAGAGATGACGAAAAGATTTTATAGCTTCAATAGCCTCCTCCGCTCGATCCAATTGTTTCATCACAACTGCCATGTCTTTCAAGGCACTATCAACTCGATCCCCGGCATTTATAGCTGCCCAGAAGAGGGATATGGCTTTGCCTGGATCCTTCTCTATCAACTGCATTCGAAGAAATGCAAGTCAATCAAATACATATAACAGTGAGGAAAAATAAAAGAACCTTGATCATGCAATTTATATCAACCCGAAAAAATCAAAACGGCTACTTTCTACTTTGTATACCCAAAACCTAGTAACTTTTGTCTGCAACTCTAAGGTATCACAGTAACAGAACAACCAATTTCACAAGAACAAAAAACTTAATTATTCACTTTTTTTTTTATCTGAACAAATTGCAAGAAAGATATTCCAATATAATTTCCACTAATTTAAGGAACAAAATTGGCATCTAAGTTCTTACTTTCCAGGAAAAAGGAGAATTTTCCAGGAAAAAAAATCATTAGGGGAAACCAATGAACAAGAAGGAAGAACAGTAGCTAATTTTGAAAAATAAAATCCATAAGAAAATTTATACCAAATTACCCATAATAAAAGTTCAAACTTTCTTACCTGAACTTGTTTTGCTCTGACGTAGGGAGAATCGCCGGCAGGTACCTTATGCACAACGTGAAAAAGATCATCTTTGTCCGAAGGCGACATTCTCTTCCTCTCTGACATCGGCACCGCCGGAGGGGTTGGCGGCGCCGTCTTCCATGTCGCAGGCGGCGTCGAGAAGCCTCTTGTGCCAAAGTTCTTGTCTCTGGTCAACATTGTCCTATCACAGTATTACTACGAAACAAAATCTATGAAATTACCCAGAAAAATATCACTTTCTCCGGAAAATCTTGAGACCCTTTTCGTGAATATCTCCAAGAAAGGGTTTTTTGGTGGCCGAAGGACGCGTCACTTTCTTGGGAAAATTTTCAGACGCGTTTCTTGATAGAGCGAGAAATCGGTTCGGAGAGATAGAGAGAGAGGCGAGGAAAACCAGTTAGTTTGCCTTGCGGTGAACTGTTTATATTGTTATTGGTTACCTGGGGATCGATGGGAAAGTGAGAGAAAATCACAGAGAAAGTGAAAGAAAAAAAGCAAAAAGGTGAGAGAAGGTGGATTGAGAATTGAGAGAAAGTGAAAGAAAATTAGCCGTTTATTCGTTTTCAAAAAGAAAATAAAAAGGAAAATTAGCCGTTTAATTATAATTACTAGCCGTTGGGATTAGGGATGGTTCACACGTGTGTTTGGCGCACATATGAAGGATGAGTAATGACACCCTTAGTTCATCTCCAATCCAAAGCTGGTCAGATGGTTCGTTTTAGTCTTCTGGTCTTTCAAAAAATTAATATTTTAATGAACAATGTAGGGCCACATTTCTTACCATCTCCAATATATGGGTAGTATCATTTATATCATATCTCTAATAATAAGAATTGTGCTTTGAAATATACATTTTGTAAAATATGACCATGATAATTTGATGTTATGGTAATGAAATAGAAAGAAAACAAAAATCCAAAACATGATTAAAGAAAGGGAGAATTGGTGTGACGGTATCAATTTTCTCAAATAAAGCGGTAATACATGCTCGAGTGTGTGTGAAAAACGATAGCGTTCCACCGATCATCTCCTGATCCTTATTGTTAGTTGATTTTTATCTTCACATGACATTAAATTATGACCTCTCTATTCTACAAAATGTACTTTATCGTGCAAAATTTCTTATAACTCAATTTTAAATACAAACGTAATGATACTAAACCTAAAATTAAAGAATTTAAATCTAAACAAATGATTTTTCTTCTGTTTTATTTTCTTGCTACGTTGTTTTGAGTTTATTAGGTTTTCGATTTTCTCTTGCAATTTGAATCACCTGCCTTCTCCATGCATTTTTACAAGGGTCACTAAACATGAATCAAAATATGAAAAAAAATTCATATAAAACAATTCAATTTCACGGTGGTTGTATTACACATTTTCTTCCACAAATCACAAGATGCAAACACAAGGTGCAAACTGAGGGATGGTCGTTATTAGGGATTTGTCGACCTGAAAAGACTTGGCAAGAACATCCTCAGAATGGCAGGATTGGATCCAAACACAGCATGATGTAGACTTCAGGGTTTTGGCTGCTCAAAGAAGATAGAGCAATGGCAGTTCCAGAACCCAGGTTTTGCTGATAGTGAATTAGCCCAACAGGGAAAACAAACACATCACCCTTCTTAAGGACCTTCGAGATGAGCTTGTTCTCGGGGCTTGAGGTCACAAAGCCAACAATGAGCTTGCCTTTTAAGACTGTCAAAATCTCGTTGGAACGAGGATGAGTGTGGGGTTGGATAACACCCATTCGTGCGTAGTCGATGCGAGCGAGTGAGATGCCGAGGGTGTTCAGCCCTGGAATTTGAGCCACATTGACAGGGGTGACTTTTCCAACAACAGGGTTTGAAGTGTTGCGCGGGATGTGAAGTCCACTGAAGAAGAAATGCTCAGCTGTTGCTAGCTTGGAGTCCAAGCAAGGTAGCCCATTCACTCTTACTACTGTAATATATGCACAAATACGATTTAAGCCAGTAAGAATTGTACATATTTCCAAATGCAAATTAAAGCTTATGATCTTCACATGATTGGCTGAAGATATCGAAAAAAACCTAGGCTAGTAGCGTTAGCAATGCAGAAATCCTGCAACGGGCTAGGCTCAAAAGCAACAACCTGAGAACATGTTATAGCTAGGAGAGTAGTCAATAGCAGTATTTGGCTTGCCATCTTAATATTTCAACTTCTTGTATGAGATTATATATACTTCTATATGAAGTTACTGCAAATGAGAGATTGAAAGGATTGGAAGAGAGGTGAGGGAATTGAACGTTGCCCTTTAGTTTCCAAAATACTGATCAACATGCATATACATAGTACGTGTTAAACATATCAAACCAAAGCTTTATGCTAAATTATCCGAGTCCTATCTGATTGACTTGGCTCCAAAGTAACATACGTTCCATGCTAAATTCACATACTAAAGTTATAATTATATCAAATGGAAGGCGTCTCTGTCAAGGGTTTAGAGCAAGTCCACTTCTAAAAAAATACGCCAGCACCCAGCCTATTTAATTGACTCAGTGAATAGTGATAGACCTCAATAAATATTAATAGGCCAAATGCATCTCCACCCCTAACAAAAAATAACCTAGTCAATTTTATTAAAATCTTATTATTTTTTATTATAAAATAATAAAAAAGTAATAATTTTATTTTTAATTTCTAACTTTATAAAAAAAATTATTATTTTTTGATATTTTTTTATTAAGTTTTTAGGTTGAAAAATCTGAACCATTAATATGAAAATCGAACGGTCCTCATTGTGCCATGTCAGTACCCATTCATTTTAAATTTCAATTTTTTTTACCGTTGGAAATCCAACGGTCCAGAAAACTAGCCGTTGGAAATCCAACGGCCTAGAAACGAACATGTGGCCTCCATCTGATCATCTCAGTGCGCATGCGCTGGCTGGCCACCTCCACTTTTAGTTGTCGGGACGCAAGACCACACGCTCGTGCACACGTTTGGTGCAAAAAAAATTTCAAATGCCCTATGATGCCACACTGGCGTCAGCATGGCATCAGATGGGCCGGTCCATGGCTCTGTCAATTTTGGGCTGGGTGCCAGCCTATTTGTTGGGCTGGCCTGGAGACCAGCTTTGGCTGGATGCCAGTCTAAAAGTTCCCGGTGAAACTGCTCTTACAGACCATACGAGGCTGAGGGTGAAATGGTTAGATAGATAATCAGGTATATAAATTGCCTTTTTTCTTTCTCCGTTTGCAAACACTGGCCAGATTTCCTAACATTAATTCAGTAAAAAAAGGATATGGAAATTGATATACATTATTGTAGCATAGACGTGAGAAAAAATATGTACTAACCAGTATAAGTTCGACACTCTTCCTGCGGTTTTAATTAATTTAACATAAAATATCGCTTATTTAAAAATAAATATTTCATTAGTTAAACAAATCATGATTCATGATTCATTAACCATTTACAAATACATAACCCACATACAAAAAGAAAGCCGAATAATAGTTAATGACTAATCCAAGATAGTGATCCATAATGCTAATGTCAATCCATGGTCCTAACAAAATCCTTTTCAGTCCATAGGATTTCTTGTCGGGTCTTAAAACCCTTCCATTTCGCTACTTATGGGATTTTGATATCTTGTTTCTAAACATTTTGCATCAGGTAATGCTAGGGAAACTAAATTTAGAAATAAAATTTGCAAACTAAATGATGTCACTTATAGGAACG
>JADOBS010302624.1:0-14721 GCA_015708375.1 Cydonia oblonga | reverse complement strand
TTCTTCTTTTTAGATTCGTTTTTTTTTTCTTCTTCTTTCTCTTTTCTTTCTTCTTCTTCTTCTTTTTCTTTTCTTCTTCTTCTTCTGGGTTGCGAACCCAGATTTCATTTTTTTTTTTCCTTTCTTCTCCTTCCTCCTTCTCCTTCTTCTTCTTATTCTCAGATTTTTAATGACACGTGGCGCTTAGTTATTGTCCACATGTGCGTCACGTCATCACTTAACAGAAAAACTAACGGTTTGACTAACGGATGTATGAGACTGTCTTAACATTTACACTTTAGGTATGAATCTGGGACGAAAAAAACTTGATGTACTAAATGTTGAAAATCACGAAACATAAAGATAGTAAACAGTCTTTTGCCCTAATATATAAGCAAATTATGGGACTGGGAGTGTTTTTCAACTGTACTGTACCTTCCATCCAACACTTCAATTCATTTTATTAATTTGCTCGCCCCTCGATATCTGTGGATAATTAAATGCTAACCCACAATTTTTAAATCAAATCAAGAAAGAGACGCCAGAGCTGAACTCTATAGAGCAGGCATGGCGGCGACCACCGTGATTGGCGAACATGACTACGACAGAGCTCAAGAAATCAAGGATTTCGACAACACAAAACTCGGAGTCAAGGGCCTCGTTGACTCTGGCCTCACCACTATCCCCCGCTTCTTCATCCACCCACCCGAAACTCTACCGGACATTCGACCCGATTCAAAACCCGATTCGCAACAAACACCGATCCCCACCATCGACCTCGCCGGCCTGCACACCCATCACCGTTCATCTATCGTTGACCAAATAAACCACGCGTGTCGACAGTTCGGTTTCTTCCAGGTCACAAATCACGGAATCCAGTCGGCAGTTCTGGACCGTACGATCTCAGCCATCAAGGCCTTTCACGAGCAGCCGGCGGAGGTCAAAACACGGGTCTACCGTAGGGATAAGGTGACGGGCGTAAATTACCTCTCCAACTTTGACCTCTACAGCTCAAAAGCCGCCAGCTGGAGGGACACGCTAGCAGTTTGGTTGGGCCCCACGCCGGCGAATCGTCTAGAGGTGCCTGAGATCTGTAGGGATGCGGTTGCTGAATGGGATCAGGAGATCCAACGATTGGGAAGCGTGCTGATGGAGCTGGTGAGCGAAGGGCTGGGATTGAATGCGTGGAGATTGAGGAAGATGACGTGTCTGGAAGGGAGGATGATGGTGGGCCATTACTACCCCTACTGCCCGCAGCCTGATCTGACGGCGGGGATTGCTTCTCATTCTGACCCGGGAGTTTTGACCGTGCTGCTTCAGGACCAAACGGGTGGATTGCAGGTTAAATACGGTGAGGGTTGGCTGGATGTGAAACCGGTTCCCGGTGCTCTTGTTATCAACGTCGGGGATTTACTTCAGGTAAATGTAGTTCAACTACAAAAATGATCTCACTGCCGATGTTCTCTAATAAAGACAAATTCAGTGTTAAAAATGTTAGTATTGGTGGAATTACCGATGAATATATCGTATCAATTTTGATATCTGTTGTTTCGCGATGAAAATTTAAAATGAAATTTAGAGAATATCAAAGACTGTTTAGACGAAATATAAGAGTTTTTTTCAATATTTAACCGTAATAAGTCTCATTTTACTTTCTTTTGTTACGATTCTATGGGAATATATCAATAAGGAGTTTTAACTAAATACTTTTAGTACTGTTTAATTTTGACGAAAATAATATTTTTACTCGCTTTTAACGAAAATAATATTTTTACTCTAAAACTATTCACTTACATTATTTTTTTGTTATTTTAATTAAAACTCAAAATTTTTAAACGCTTTTCGTTAGTTTTATGTATAAATAACTTTTGTATTTCAATTTTCTTGTCATCCTATAATCGGACGAAGAAAAAAAGAGTTTCTTTCAATCGTTAGGTTTTCCAGAATTGTATGCAAGGGTGGTAGTTCATGTTTTCTTAACCTATAACTTTCATTGTGTCACAAGAACGAATACTTTGGTTGACTTTCAGATTATGTCCAATGGAGAATACAAAAGCGTAGATCATCGGGTGTTGGCTAACCCTAAACGCGAAGCACGCGTGGCAATTGCAGTGTTCTTCAGGCCAAGTAATACAGAGAATACCTACGGTCCACTATCGGAGATGGTCTCGCCGGAGAAACAGGCACTTTACCAGCAATTTACGTTATCAGAATATATGCAAAGGTTCTTCAAGAAAGGATTGGATGGCAAAGCTTTGGTAGATCACTTTAGGCTGTAAAACGACGTAACCAAACGGTATGACCCATTCACTATTGTATTTTTCAGCTGTGAATCATTTTATAGTTAGCCTTATTTCTTGATAATGCTGATCATGGATTTGGTTTTTGGCAATTATTAAATTACATTAGTGTTTTTTATGAATTTATTAATGTTTGGTACTTCTTAGCTTCCAACTGTAACTAGGGGTGGGCACTTGAAACAGAAAACCGAAAATATAACATGGACCCAGCCATGCTGCACTAAACAGTTTGGTTTTTGCGGTTTTGAAACGGTTTCGGTTTGAAACCGAACCACAAGCGAAAAACCAGTTTGGCATTGGTTCTTATTATCTAAAATCGAACTACATGGTATACAAAAAAATATTTGTGGGCTTCTAAAAGTTTCTAACAACTAATGTGATTTATATTGTTTATGCTTTTGTTTTGTGTAAAGTTGGCCAAGTTAAATTCAAGCATCGTCTCTCTTACTTTTAATCCAACCACAATAACAAGCTTCAAGAAGATCTCAAGCTTTTAGTTTACAAGGCTCAATGGCTACTCATCCATTGGTTCATTCTTATAACGTCCAAGGTCTTCCCAAGTATCGCCTGATAAACCCCTTCACAAGCTTAAAGGTCTCGTAAGCTTTAGAAGAGTAAGTGCCGAAAAGGAAATCGAAAGGGTTGGACAATGCAAAGTAGGGACTTGAAAGTTGAAACACCAAATTTTTTTTGTTGAATTATATGAACAATTTATTTTTTGGGGTTGTATTACTAATGCCATAGTTCAATTATGTTGTATTAATGACATAAAACATTTAGTTTGCAAATGGTTTGAAATTGAAATCAAAACCGTTTGAAACCGAATCAAACCACAAACAAATGGTTTAGTTCTATTTTGGTTCAAGCCTCAAAACCACATCGAACTGAACGTCACCGATGGTTTAATCAGAATATCTCTCTTCCAAATCGAACCAAACCGCAACCAAATAGATTGGTTCTATTTCTGATTCCACTTATTTTTGTCTAATTGACATTTTGAGAATCTGAGATGGCTGAGAATTTTCGTGTTTCTGCAAACCTTTCAAAGTTTTCTGAAATTAATTACATGCTACTCCATAGGGGTGCTAGTAAAATAGATTTAAACCTCAAGGGTTTTATTTTAATGTTCATAACTTATGGACTTTTATGAAAAAAGAACAAAACACTAGGGAGCGAGAGTGAAATTTACCCATTGGCAATGAAGATAGAGTTCTGGGGCACGTCTTATCCGAATTCTTTCTCACCAAAACCATTATTTATTATTCATGCACAGTGCCTGCTGCCTAAATCCAGGGCCTCTGTATCATCCTTTCGGATTTTGTGGTAAGCAATTTTCTCTGACCGGAAAAAGAGAAACCATGGCGGCGAACACGGCGATCGGCGGTGAACGGGATTACGATAGAGCTGAAGAAGTCAAGAAATTCGACCAATCCAAGTTCGGAGTTAAAGGCCTGGTTGACTCAGGCCTCACCTCCATCCCCCGCTTCTTCATCCACCCACCCGAATCTCTACCCGACCTCCGACACCATACCAAACCCGATACCGCAATCCCCACCATCGACCTGGCGGATCTTCACACCCATCGCCGCTCCTCCATCGTCGACCAAGTCAGCCGCGCCTGCCGGACGTTCGGGTTCTTCCAGATCACAAATCACGGCATCCCATCGGTAACTCTTGACCGCACGATCGCAGCGGTCAGGGCCTTCCACGAGCAGCCGACGGAGGTGAAAGCGCGGTTCTACCGCAGAGAGATGGGCACGGGCGTATCGTATATGTCCAACGTGGACCTCTACAGCTCAAAAGCCGCCAGCTGGAGGGACACGCTTCAAGTGAGGTTGGGCCCGATTCCTGCTGTTGCTGAAGAAGTACCGGAGATTTGCCGGGAGGATGTTGTTGAGTGGGACCGCGAGATCAAACGGCTGGGGGAGGTGCTGATGGAGCTGGCGAGCGAAGGCCTGGGATTGAACGCGAAGAGGTTGCAGGAGATGACGTGTCTGGAAGGGAGGGTGATGGCGGGCCATTACTACCCGTACTGCCCGCAACCTGATCTAACGGTTGGGCTTACATCTCATTCTGACCCGGGAGTGCTGGCCGTGGTGCTTCAGGACCACATGGGTGGGTTGCAGGTTAAGTACGGTGAGGGTTGGGTGGATGTGAAACCTGTCCCCGGTGCCCTCGTCGTCAACGTTGGTGATTTTCTTCAGGTAAATTCTATTTTTACCTCTTAACTGCGTGTGAAAATAAATTGCATACATTCTGCCCTACGCCATCTATAATTCAACGCTTTCTTTTTGGGTTGTGAGGATTTTTGGGTTAAATTTTTTTTTTCTTTTTTTTAATAAATTGCTTGTTCTCTGTACTTTAAGAATAACTAATTGCAAAAATGTATTTTTAAAAATGTTGTAAGTATGAAAAATAGTGTAAAAGCAATGTTTAGAAGAATAAATAATATCATTATTTAAAATTAATGAACTTATTACAGAAATTAAAAGTGTTCTAAAAGCAACCTACATGCTATTTCTTAAAAAATGCTGTTTGAAGGCTATTACTTTTAAAATAAGTAGTATATTTTATTTTTATCATACACTTTTTTACTGCTTAACTTTAAAATAAAATGATTTTTGGTGAAAAAGCCAATATCAAACTAGGAACTTTTAAAACGTTATTGCTATTGGTTTTGCACCAAGTGTTCCGTTTGCCGTATGGACTCGATATTTTATTGTTAAGTCTCTTTCTAAGTTTTTTTTAGGTATTCTACTTTTTTTGCCTCCATTTAATAGTCATTGTAGCCGGAACATCTTTATCACATGTCGAAATCACCTTAATTGATTTTCTTTTTAGCAATCAAACTTTGTATCTGCATTCTGTAAATTTCCCTGCTAGTTTATTTGTTATTAGGCTTAATTGTAGAAATATTAAATTGCAGTTTGTTCTTGGAGTTAAGGTAAACCTTACCTTGCCCCTTGAGTAATGCTTTGTGTTACGATTTGCTCCAAGCAGTAAACTCCATCTTAAATTTCTTTAAATTTGATGAGGTGGTAGTGATACTATTTTAACGGAATTTTAGATGAAATTATACATGAAATGCCATCAATTTTAACCAAATTTTGGACGGAGATGACGACAAGGAGCAAAGTCGAACACAAAACATAAGTAAAGGGGGGTAAAGTGAGAATCATCCTTACTTTTGGCGAGCAATAGAACTATTTCGCCGTTATTTTGTTTCTGTTTAACCGAAACTCAATGTAATGGTTTGGTTCGTTTTCAGATTGTGTCCAATGGTGAATACCGAAGTGTAGATCACCGTGTGTTGGCGAACTCATCCCGTGAATCCCGTGTGTCGATCGCTGTGTTTTTCAATGTGAGTCGAAGGGATGACTCATACGGGCCATTGCCGGAGCTGGTCTCCCCGGAGAAACCAGCGCTTTACCGGCAGTTTACGCTTTCAGAGTTCATGCAAAGGTTCTTCAACAAAGGGTTGGATGGCAAAGCTTTGGTTAATCACTTTGAGCTGTAAAATACTGCTATTTGACCGGACCTCTATGAAGTATGAACCATTGTATTTGAGAGGTGTGTCCTTATCTTTATTGTAATAAAAATACGAATTGGATTATCAAATGTGCAGTCTGCTTCGACAATGAAGAGCTTTCGTTCACATACTCTTTAAGTTCGTCGTTCTACCCGTAGAAATCATGGGTAGCCCTCTCCTGCAGTGGCGGAGGCATTACCGGACCGGTTGGTCACGGGACCCCTCGAAAGCCCCGATAAATGACTTTTGAGGACTGCCCGTGTTTGGGCATATGGTCGAGGACCAGAGTGTGTGGGGGGAACTTGCGGCTACGGGAAAAGCCATTAATAATTAACCAAAAATTAACAATAAACAAATACTTAATCAAGACAAATGAGATAAATAACAAACAATTTTTTAATAATTACAGATAGTGTTAAGTAGGAGGGACTAGAGAGTTTGTGTAATGCCTTTACATTTTCTCTGCATTTTATTGGTTGCAATTGTTAGAAATTTATCATGACTTGGGACCATACAATATTATAGGCACTTGTGCTCTCTGTTTCGGCTGATGAAAATGATAATGATAGAGAGACTAAATTTTACAAATCAAGTTTATAAATAAAATGATATGGTTGTGGATGATTGGATTATTACTTAAACGTTAATTAACGTGCTTATTTTCAATTGATGACATTTCATTTGATTTATTAATTTAATTTAAAATATTTATATTTTTAACATTACTCAATAAAAATATAAGCCTCATCTTCTTTTGGTTAGGAAATGAATTCATCTTAAAAAAACTAATAAAAATGATTAAAAAACTTTAAATTTTAATTGAAAGGACAAAAAATTATTGTAAATAAATAAAACAAGAATAAATTTTTAAAATAAAATTAGCATTTTCGTTAAAAATAAACAACACCAAAATATTTTGTTAAAACCCCCATTAATCTTTTAACTTTTCCCTGTCCTTTCTCTTTTACTCGTACTTTTCTTCCTCTGTGCGATTGGTACCTAGAAGCAATCAATAACGAAGACACGAAATGCATAACAGCATGGCGGCGGTGGCGGTGGAGCACACCGTGATCGGCGAACTGGATTACGATAGAGCTAAAGAAATCAAGCAATTCGACAGCTCCAAGCTCGGAGTCAAAGGCCTCGTTGACTCTGGCCTCACCTCCATCCCCCACTTCTTCATCCACCCTCCCGAATCTCTACCGGACCTCCGACACCATACCAAACCCGATATCCCAATCCCCACCATCGACCTCGCGGATCTTCACAACCATCGCCGCTCCTCTATCGTCGACCAAATCAGCCGCGCCTGCCGCACGTTCGGGTTCTTCCAGATCATTAATCACGGCATCCCATCCGTAATCCTGGACCGCACGATCGCAGCCATCAGGGCCTTCCACGAGCAGCCGACGGAGGTGAAAGCGCGATTCTACCGTAGAGAGATGGGCACGGGCGTATCGTATTTCTCCAACCTGGACCTCTACAGCTCAAAAGCCGCCAGCTGGAGGGACACGCTTCAAATGAGGTTGGGCCCGATTCCGCCGGTTCCTGAAGAAGTGCCGGAGATTTGCCGGGAGGATGTTGTTGAGTGGGACCGTGAGATCAAACGGCTGGGAGAGGTGCTTATGGAGTTGGCGAGCGAAGGGCTGGGATTGAATTCTAAGAGGTTACGGGAGATGACGTGTCTGGAAGGGAGGGCGATGGTGGGGAATTACTACCCGTACTGCCCGCAACCTGATCTAACGGTTGGGCTTACATCTCATTCTGACCCAGGAGTGCTGACCGTGCTGCTTCAGGATCACATGGGTGGGCTGCAGGTGAAGTACGGTGAGGGTTGGGTGGATGTGAAGCCTGTCCCCGGTGCTCTCGTTATCAACGTTGGGGATTTTCTTCAGGTAAATTCCATTTTTACATTTTAACTACGTGTGAAAATATATTGCTTACTCTCTGCCCACTGCCATATAAATTGCATACAAATGATGAATTTTCTTTTGAAATAAAAAATTCAACTCATGTTATTAGATATTTGATGTATCGGACCATATTTCGAGCTCATTAAAAAATTTCTCTAAAAACTGAACGCTTTGGTTTTAGGTTGTGAAATTTTCTAAAAAATGAGGATTTTACAAATTTACAAAGAGATAGAAGACTGAATTTTGTAAACTAAATAACATGAAAATTGATAAGGGATTATCACTTAAGTGTAGACTACATTTGAATACAAAATTTGCAAACTAAATGATGTTTCACCAATAAAAATAAGTAAGTTTATCAACGCTTAAGTAATAACTCTACCTTGCCCCTTAAGTGATGTTTTGTGTTCCAAGTTGCTCCATGCAGTAAACTCAATCTTAAATTTCATTAAATTGATGAGGTGGTAAAGATAGGAAAATTTTATTTGATTTTTGTCTACATCTATGTTAAACTTTAAATATGAATTGTCTTTTTTTATCCTATTTCATTATTACTATTAAGTACAAAATGAATTTTTACCAATAAAATTAAAATTTATTAATAAATTCACACGTAATACTCAAACCCTACCATCACTTAATCCAGATATTGTAGAATAATTATAAATAATAGGGTAAACTGTCATTTGCCCTCTTGAACTATTACTCCAGTTGAAATTGACCTCTTGGATTATTTTTTTGGTAAATTAACCCTCTGAACTATTTGAAAACAGCCAATTGACCCCTTGTCTGTAGATTCCATCCATTATTTGGTCAAATTCAAAGGATAATTAGTCTTTCCTTTATCAATTCTTACTTGTTAACTATAACCATCAATAAACTTATGACTTTTGAAAACAAAATAATGTGTAATGACAACATGAGATTAGGGGTAGGCATTTGAAACAAAAAACCGAAACCGAAACACGAATCAAATCGGACCGCACCGAACGATTTGGGTTTGCGGTTTTGAAACCGAACCGCAATGTAGGAAACAGTTTGATTTTGGGTTTGAAAACCGCACCGAAATCGAAATCGCATCTTAAATTAGATGTCATGTTTTAATTGGTTGTTCGTTGGAGTTTATACATTTAGTATGAACTCAACAACACTAGAATGTCATCCATTTGCACCCTTATTCGACAGACTTTCAAATTATCCCTCAATCCTCATCGATCTCTCTATCTCAAAACTCATCTGAGATTCGACGACCTCGGTGCACTGCTCTCACCCGCTGCTTGTATCCTTCTCGGTCTCAGCAGAAACTCTAAATATCCTTCCCCTTCACAAAAGCTCTGCAACACCAAAGCCCTAGCACACAAAATGCTTAATTATATCAATAGATCAGCTTTCTGCAGAAATTAGAAAGCTGATTCGTTTAATGAGGATACATTTATATATATGTACATGTTGATTATTTTTCCCAAGTTATAACCCTCATCAAGCTTGGCATCTTCAATCTTTCAAATAATAAGCCGCAACACTCCATTTGGGGTGCTATTTCCTGCTCACAAAGTTTATCATTTGTGCAATTAGCTAGCTAGGCTAAGCTAGTTGATTATATACCATTCTCCCCTACCATTTTCTTGCTGTGATCAAATGGACATGAGAGAGTGGGGAGAGCAGTAAAGAAAAGAATTCTCATGTGGTGTGGGTTGATTAATGTATTGTGTAGAAAATGAGGCCGTATTATGTGTAAATAGGTGTAAGTTTTAAATTATACATTTTTTTTACAAAAACCGAACCGCACTGCAAAAAATTTTGGTTTCGGTTGTAGTTTCACTTAAAACCGCACCAATCCGAACTGTGCCCACCCCTACATGAGATGGTTTGTTATGTAAACGTTTCTTTTTATTTTTTATTTTTATGTTTTTGAATTATTTCGTGTCCATATGTCAAAATTTTATTGGTATTTATAGCTGATAAGTAACAATTAATGATGAAATGACTAATTTGCCCTCGAATTTAATGGAATTGATTTCGCAATCTAACGGCAAGGGGTTAATTGGCTGATTTTAAATAGTTTCGGAGGGGGGCTAATTTGCCAAAAAAATAGTTCAGGGGTTAAATTGTAATTTACTCAAAATAATATAAGTGTAAAAAGTAAACTGAATGTAAAAAGAGATTAGACGAGGTCAAAATAATTTTCCCATCGAATTTTAGATGAAATTATACATGCAACGTCATCAATTTTAATCAAATTTTGGACGGAGATGACGGCAAGGAGCAAAGTGGAACACAAAACAAAAGCAATTGGCGGGCATGAGAGATATTTGGCCTTTATTTTGTTGACTGTGAAACTGAAACCAAATGGTTTGGTTCGTTTTCAGATTATTTCCAATGGTGAATACCAAAGTGTAGCTCATCGTGTGTTGGCGAACTCATCCCGTGAACCACGCGTGGCCATCGCTGTGTTTTTCAATTCGAGCAGAAGGGAGGACTCGTATGGGCCATTGCCGGAGCTAGTCTCCCCGGAGAAACCAGCACTTTACCGGCAGTTTACGCTCTCGGAGTTCATGCAAAGGTTCTTCCAGAAAGGATTGGATGGCAAAGCTTTGCTAAATCACTTTGACCTGTAAAATACTACTATTGGACAAAACTGTACGAACCATTGTATTTGAGATGTGTGTAACTTATCTTTACTATGATAAAAATACGAATTGGATTATCAAATGCGGAGTTTCTAATTAACAGCATTGGAAGTTTTGAAACTCTTGTCCCATATTGGGAAAACACGATTTCCAAGTATCTTTATATATGTTTTGTCTTCCACAATATTAGTTAGATGTTAGGCCATTTGAAATGAGGATTGAGACTTGGGCCACCAATTTTGTGAATTAAGCTTGATGATTATACCATATTATTAATATAAATTAATATTAATTAATCAAGACAAGGCACTTGGGGCCTAAGAATTAAAATTAATTTGATCAATTAGTTTTAATTTCGAATTAAGTTTTTAATTAAATTAATTAAAAACATTTTGATTAATAGACACAACTATGTGGAAAGAGTTGTATAGCTTCAGATACAGTTAAAAGGTATTTGAAGAGGTATGAAATAGCCTATATAACTGGAGTCCTCAGTTCTATCAGAAATCATCTTTTCTTACTCATTTTCTTCCGTACAAACTTTCCAGAGAGGGTAAACACACAAAGCAATTCGTTAGAATTCTATAATCCAGTGCGAGTTTGGTAGTTGTATCTTGGTCGAGCAGACGTTTTAGAACCACAAGCATAAAAGTGAGATGAAATTACTATTCGAAGGACATAACTTTTGCGCTAGCCTCTACCTTTTATTATTCAAGTTAGTATCATTTTTTGACTTTCTGTATTTATTGTGTATCATTATGTATTATAAGTATGTTTTGAGTAATAAAGTATAAGTATTTCAAGTTCAGTATTTCTGTTATTTCTGTTTCTAAATTATTCTCCAACAATGGGTAGCCCTCTAATGGGAATCGAGCATGGCAGCGGCGGCGGTGGAGAGGACCTTGATCGGCGAACTGGATGTCAGGTTAAGTATAGTGAGGGTTGGTTGGATGTGAAGCCAGTCCCTGGTGCTATTAACGTTGGAGATGTACCTCAGGTAAATTTTATTTTGCCTAAACTGGAAGCTTCCAGTTTTAGATTAATTGAACTGGCAAAGCATGTAATTGAGTTTTATTACCAATGCATACTTTCGTTAATTTAAGAAAGAGATTCAGTATGACAGAACTTGTGATAATTAATTCATACAACTTCAAGTACAAAAGCTGATGATTTCTCAAGTCTCCTAAAAATTGATTGCTCCTAAGAGTTGCAACTGCTGCCTGTTGCAAATAGAGGGAGCAAACCAGTAAGCAGTCGGCTGCATTGTTAGCATGGCGACAAGAGATATGAGTGGTTTATAGAAATAAAAATTTCAATACGAATTGTTGCTTGTTCCGCATTGTTACTCATCCAATTCATTTGTCTCTATGGTTAAGTGGCTTAACCCTAACTATACCGTGAACATCCTATAATGGAGTGTTTCTTTTTACCGATGATAGTGTTGTCTTGAACCTTGACCTTCTTGGAGGGACAAAAAATATATATATCATTTCGTTCATTTATATTATGACATATAGAGTACCGTTTAAATACCCAACATTTGAAAAAATCTCTCAGAGTATTGGAGTTGTCTAGAATATGTGTGTATCTTCTCGTCACAAAATCGAAATTGAATAATTGAATAATGCTTTGGTTAATTTTTCAGATTATGTCCAACGGTGAGTACAAAGCTGCTCTTCATCGGGTCTTGGCAAACCCATACCGCGAACCTCGGGTGTCAGTTGCAGTGCTTTTAGTCCAGGCACTCGAGAGGACACATATGGCCCATTGCCGGAGCTGGTCTCGCCGGTGAAACCGGCACTTTACTGTCAGTTTACTCTTGCAGAGTTCATGCAAAGGTAAAATAAAGGAACTAATGACAAATCTTTGCTAAATCACTTTGAGCTGTACAAACATCAATGACTAAAGCTTACAAATGAAAACAATGTGGGTTCTAATCGAATCCAAACGATTTCTGACCTACACAGATTTAAAACCAAACTTGATATTTTCTTATCCAGATTACATTGGTGTTTCCAGGTTTCCTCCATCCCCAAACCACTCTGACATCTCTTCATCGTCGGTTGAATCAGAAAGCTCCAATCTTTTTTGGAATTTTGACAAACCTAGGTTCGTTATTGTTTGCCTTATGCGTCAAGACGCCTTTGCTCCTAACATCTTCAACTTCCACAAGTCCCTTTTTTTGCAGATTCTGAGACAGTTCCGTCTTACCTCCTGTGACGGGAAAACCTACTAACCCAGAAGCCTCATTCCATGAGTTCAAACGATTGCAGCCGTCATCTCCTTCGTTTACAAATCTCCACTTGTCTGCAGCTCTAGTTGGACTTTGTCTAAATTGACTCTTATCAGTAATGTCAGTAGAATTCAAACTCGTCAACTTCCTAAGGTAGCCTCCGTCGTCACATATAGGTTCAGCAGAAATCTCTGAAGAATGTGCTGCCCTTGGCCTTTTATGATCGCATTCAAAGCACACCATGTTTCTCTTAAAGTTGATGTAATTGCAACTGCACGAAAACAGATCTCTAATAATAAAAAGTAAATTAGAAATACGGAACCACTTGAAACTGAAGCATTGATTTCCAAATCGAAAAAATGAATGCGCATCACATTTGATAGAGAAACTTACGAGTCACACTCCCACTCGCCGGGATTTATCTGCCGGTTTGGAGGCTTCTCTTTGCATTGCAAGCATCTACATCTGAAAAGACATTTACTCTCTAAATCTCAATAAGAAATGGAATTACAGAAGAATGTTAAGATTTTAGCAGCCATTACTTGTCACATATCCAGTCCCTCTTCTTCAAAGGAAGATGTTTTTGATCCTCTCTTCGTTCGTGTCAGTCTTTCTTGGGAAAAATCATCACAACGAAGGCACTTGATATTTCTAGCAAAGTTTAGGACGTTGCATCCACCGAAAAAAATATTATTGAGGATAAAACAACTAATCAAGATTCAATAATCATAAACTGCACGATCAAGCTGTCAAATTACGTGGGGCCAAGCCAGTCGCCTGGCTTCATTGGAACTTATTTGGCCTTTTTCTTGTGGAATTGAATGGTCCGACACCAAAGCAACCCTCTTTATCCTTGTAGCTGTACACTTCGGGGGATTGGAGTCGATGTTCTCAGTGCTGTACTCTACCATCTATTTCAGTAGCCGTCTCACTGATTCTTTGACCATATTGTTTAGACATGGCTTGTTCTCCACTGTACCAATAACGGGATCAAGCCCATACGTTAACAAGAAGCGCATGACATTCACAGTGCAGCCACCATCTTCCCTTGCCTTCACGTATGCTCTCTCACAGTCTCCTCTCAATTGCAGGAGCTGCAAACCTATAAAATGCCTGTTCTTATTAGATATGACAGTTCCAACTTATATCTTAAGCTTGAAGTACTGGATATTGAAAACGAGAGAACTAATATTGGATCAAAAGAAGACTGATAATATAGGCTCATTCAAATAAGAGGAAATTACTCAGATATTACGCGCATGCATCTCCTTCATCAACACCCACATAAGCCCTTAGACGTTTTCCTGAGTTAACGACTTTCCTAACTAGGATCGGGCATCCACATCTGGAAATGATCTGGATATCTTTCCTTGACAACGTCCTGGCAACGAAGGGAATTTAATGAACAAAGGTCTAGAATACAAACATCGTGTTTCAAGTCGAAGTCAGTACATAACATCTCTCTGGCCTTCAGAAACTAGATAATCATCCTTATCATGCACACACTTGAAATGATAACTGCAAGCTTAAATGTTAATAGTAATGGCGAAACAAACACCCTCAGTCATTTCAAACTCCACCTACGAATTCCGCTGCTAAATTTAACATGTCGTGCCGTGCATCCCACAGAGTTCAAGCATCAAACAGGTTGCATCACAAGGGCCTCCTTCGAACTACTCTTCACTACGTTTGAAAGAAAACTCAAAAAGCGTCTCTGTGTCGTAAAAAGCACTTTCTGGATCACCTTTTCCAGGAAGCACTTGGGTGTTTAATAAGATTTCCACATAACAGTCTCAACCAGCCCCAGTTGAAATACGCAGAAAGTAAAACATTTCATCACAAGCTTTGTACTCAATGCCAGTCGTTTTTCAATCCAAATTAATTAAACTTACAACCTCAAACTGGAAAAGAAAAAATAATTTCAAAATCCATCCCTTTAAACTGTTGGATCTCAGCGCTAGTTTGCTAGTTTTAGGCTGAAAAGCATAACTATTGAACTGCAAAAGCAACGGCTTTATACAAGCCTGTTACAACGGAATAGAGAAAAATAAGCTTCACGTTCACAACTCCTAAGAACGTGTAAGTGGGTCTAAGACCAATTCAAACAAACAGATTACCCTACAAACCAGGGCATTAT
>JADOBS010302623.1:0-14720 GCA_015708375.1 Cydonia oblonga | reverse complement strand
TGGCAATTCGTCAGAAAAATCACCTGAAAAGGCGTCGGAAGGTGTGGAGTAGCCGGTTTGGGGAACCGGGTTATTGGGTCGAAACGGGTTGGGAGGGTTAGCTGGTTCCCCTCCTTTTCTCTTCCTTCCTTTCCCCTTCTTCTCCCCCTCTCGATTGGCCACCCTTCTCTCATTTTCTCTCGTTTCCCCTCCTCTCCTCCATCAATCTCTCTTCTTTCTTCAATCTTAGCCACACATGTGGCGCATCAAATTTGATGAGTCTTCTAGAATTATGGTCAAATGACCATTTCGCCCATAACTTTGCTCATTCATATCTTATTCGTCATAACTCCGTTTCACGAACGGTTTGCGCCCACACGTTCGTGAGATCGAGTTCTATTCGAAAATGCAAGAAATACAATAAAATATATACGAGGATAAAATATGTCCTCGTATAATTATGTTAAACCAACAAGGGCATTTTCATCTTTTTCCCCTATCAATAAATTTTACGACGTAAATTATAATAATTTCCGGTAACAAAATTTTAAAATCTCCCAATTAAATTTTTATCACCATAAATAAATTTATTTTCAATTTTTTCCCACATATTCATAATTATGAATATCAAATTCATATACTTAAATTTTTCAGAGTATTAAAGGTATATTTGTTTTCAATTTCTTTATAAATATTGTCTTATATATATTGTGTTTTTTTCTTACAGATAATATGAACCTGAAGTTCATACTTTCAATTTTGAACTTGAAGTTTCAAAAAATGCCATAGAAACCTAAAGTATCCTAACACTCACCACTTATGTTGAGACCTGAAGTTCTCCATGATTAATTTATTAAACCAAACCATGTCTTAGAACCCCAGATGTTCTAACCTTGATGCTTATGGAGGTTTGCTTCTCATAGCACCAATCACAATCTTGTTCCATCCATTCCCTAATTGTCGAACCGTAACAAGTTCGATTTCATTGTAGCCAAATAATGGTGTTAAGATAGCTGAATAAGCCTCTTCCTGATCTTCATTCAAAGACTTATGCGTGAAGCATGACAAATGGAAGTACCAATGCCCCTGCAACATTCCAAAATTTGATGAATGACTTGTTCAAACCATGTCTCGTAAAATTTGTCCTTGTCTTCTTTGATGACATACTGATTTACAGTAGGACTTAGGAAGATCATTTGGCTCATTTGAGGGAAGTTTTCACTGTACTACACCAAAACCAACTTTATCTCAAAAAAAATCCAAGTGCTCATTTGGTCAAAGTAGTGTTGAGTACCTTGGACATATTGTATCCAATGAGGGTTGCTGTTGATCCTTCCAAACTCCAAGCAATCCAAGAGTGGCTTCTTGGGCCTCACTGGGTATTATAGAAAGTTTATGCCAAGGTATGGCAAAATTTGCCGGCCACTCTACAATCTCACTAAAAAGTATAGATTACGTTGGAATGGTGAGGCCACTAGCATTTGATCATTTGAAAAATATCATCACATCACCTCAAGTTATAGCACTCTCAGTCTTTCGAAATTGAATGTGTTGCCTCTCGAAATGGAATTGGTGCAGTGCTGCATCAAAACAGAAGACCTATTGCATTTTTTAGCCAAGCTTTAGGCCCAAAAAATCAGGCATTGTCTACTTATGAAAAGGAGCTTATTGCAATAGTCCATGCGTAAAAATGGCAGAATTATCTCCAAGAAAGGCATTTTGTTATTTAAATTGACCATAGCAGTTTAAAATATTTCTTGGGGCAAAGGGCAGGGCTAATACTCAATTTCAATAGAAGTGGGTGTCCAAACTCCTGGGATTTGATTATGAATTTCACTACAAGAGCGGCGCTGAGAATATAGTTGCAGATTCCCTTTCCAAAATTACCAGAGACAACCAAATTGATGTTGTGGACTCCACATGTGCTTCTATGGACCTAACAGCTATATCATACCCTTACTTTGGTTGGATGGATGAATTGAGAAGGTATAATGAAAGTGATAAGGCAAAAAAAGTGATCAATAGTATTGCTAAGGGCATTGTCAATCCTGCACTTGCCAAGTACTCCATTGATGATGGCTTTCTGTATTATAAAAAGAGAGTGGTGCTCAGTCATTCTTCTCAACAGAGACCCAAGATTATGGAGGAATATAACTACACTCTAATGACAGGTGATCAGGGAATAGTCAAGACCTACCGAAGGATAAATGAAGAGAGATATTGAAAGGTTTGTAGCAGAATGTAATGTGTGTTAACAAAACAAGTTTGAGACAATTGCTCCTCCTAGGTTGCTGCAACCTTTGCCAATTCCATAGTCGGTTTTGATTGACATTAGTATGGATTTTATAGTTGGATTGCCTAATTGCAAAGGCAAGTCAGTTATTATGGTGATAGTTGATGGACTCTCTGGGTATGCACATTTCATTCTACTCTCTCGCCCATATAATGTTGCCACTATCGCTCAGTTGTTCATTGAGAATGTTTTTAAATTGCACGGGATGCCCAACTCAATTGTCAGTGATAGTGATCCGATGTTTATAAGTTTTTTTGGTGAGAATTCGTCAAACTTCAAGGCTCCAAGTTATGCATGAGTTCTGGTTATCTCCCTCAGAGTGATGGACAAACTGAGGGGATGAACAGGTGTCAAGAAACTTACTTGAGGTGCTTTGTTGAGGGCAACCAAAGAAATGGGTAAAATGGTTACCATGGGCATATTGTTGTTTCAAAACTGCCTATCATACTTCTTCCAAGTATACTCCATTTAAGTTATCCTCCCATACACATTGCCCCATATGAAGTTGGCTCCACTAAAGTGGCTTCTATGGAATATAATTTGCTGGAAAAGGATGGAATGATATCTGCCCTCAAAAGCAATTTAGAGTTGACACAGAATAGAATGAAAGTGCAGGCTGACAGAAGAACTGGGAGACACTTTGATATTGGTGATAGGGTGTACCTGAAGCTAGTGACGTACCGGTTGCAGTCCTTGGTTAATCACAGTTATCAGAAACTGCAACCAAGGTTATATGGTGTTGTTGCTTATACACGTTGAAGTTACCAGATGGGTCCAAAATTCATCATGTCTTTCGCGTAAGCTGTCTCAAAAAGCAGCTTGGGCTCAATGTGGTTCCACAGGTGAATTTGCCACTAGTAGTTGATTATGGTTTAATGTAGAATGCCCCAATGACAATCCTAGCTCGCAGGATGCACAAAAAAGGTAATGCTGCTGGAGTACAACTTTTAGCGCAAACAACGATTCCCGGACTTTGCAGTATGAACCTTGGGGACAAGGTTGCTTTGAAGGTAAAGGTATTGTTATCTTCTTGTGATTGCTTTAACACCAGTAATCAATTTGGGGGTCAATTTGTAATAGTTTGGGTTTAATTTGTAATTTGCACTTCTTTATCGAAGCTTATTTTGTTACTTTGTCTGTTAGTGCCCAGCGGCAAGTCACACATGCGTAATGGGCTAGCAAAGCCATATTCTCTCTTTTCCAACGATCAGATATAATAAAATAAAGAAATTGTTATTAGCACTGCAAAAATTTCATTATACACTCCTCACAAATATATTTTTCTTTCTAATATAGAAAGTTTGGAATGCCAAATGAGATTTTTGGAATGCTAATACCAATTCCCTAAAATAAAATGTTACAAAAGTATTAAGCTGAGTTCCTTCTTCCTTCTTCCATCGCCATTTCTGTAACTTGCCAGTTGGTTAAGGTTGAATCACTACTGGATTTGGTGTTATCGGTAATAGCCATTGGGCCTGAGACAGTGCTCGCTGCAATCCCACTCACTCCGGCCTTGTCGAGGTCGATGGTGGTGTAGTGAGTTCGATCGTGCCTAGTCCAAAGCCGGCGGGTATGTGACAAAATCTCAAAATCCTGATCCTTCATCTCAAAAATGATGTACACCAACATCGGAGATGGGACCATCATTGACGACTTACAGTCATCAGCTGCATCGGAGAAACCAAGGAGGCGGCAGGGTGGGTGGAAGAAATGGTTGAGGGGTGGTAACGATGGTGGCAGGGTGGTGGTGGTTGCGGCTGGGCGGTACATTGCAGCTGTATGACAATACTAAAATTCTTTCGTTCAAAATTTAAGTTTATTTTCTTCATCCAAAACTACCATAGTTCAACATATAGATTAAAAAACAAACTAATGCTGAGTATGAGCACATCACCAACCAAGGGCATAGAGGCCAGATAAGAGAAGAAAACCAAATAAGATTACACTAAACTAATTAAACATGGCTCATAAGTTATATCAGTCAGCAAATCACACCACATCATTACCACATCACTATAAAACCTGCTGTGAACATCCTGCCCCATTAAAAACATCTATGCAGGTTGTGAAGCAGATAAGACTTATTAATCTACCATCACAAATACTAGTGTAAAACAAAAAGACAATGTAGAAGGTTTATGTAAAAACAAAATGACAATGTAGAAGGTTTTACTTTGACAACCCAAGTGACAAAAAGCACACTTAGGTAGTAAGGATCGGAGGAAGGTAGTCGGATTTGGCACCAAGGATACGAGCTTTGGTGTCAGGGAAGAATTCAAATCCTGGCAACTCTGTAACAGTTCCTTCGCTGGTAACGCCGATTGGATAGCGAAGCAAGTGACCAGGCAAATCGTGTTCAAGAGTTTCACTTGAATACAGATCCCAGTACTTGTCAGCAACCTGGTTCACCTTTGAAATACATTCAATGCTTTCTGGCTGGAGGAAGACCTCATCAAGCATCCCAAGGTGCTCATACCATAGTGCCATACGGAAACCATGGATCTGACCACGTGCTGGCTCCCTGACTGACAGATGATATGGTTGGTAGGCTCCCATGGCTATTTCAGAGTCTCTCGCACCATCCATTGATCTCTGGTTGATGTTGGCAGATCCAATAATTATGTACTCATCGTCAACTGCAGAAATGCGAGAGTGAGTCAATTATGTGCTTTGTAGTAACCACGATGGGTAAAATATAGAACCACCATCGTCCTATGAGACGCAACACTATAGTAGAAAGGTTTGTATATTTCTTTCTAGCAGACTATCTAATATGAATAAAGTTGTTTCATATAATGATAAACACCATAAAGAATAATCCAGTGGAGAGTTGGGCTTACTACATGTGAATGGAGATGTTGAGGGGGAGGAACAATGTTCATGAATATAAATCCACAAAAAGATATGTCAAAAGTGAGTAACATGAAGTTTATAATTGTGGAGTTACCTATCATCATCTTGGTATGAACATAAATCATGAAGCGCCGGGCTTCCTGAGCTCTTTGATAGTCCGAATCTGCTTCTGGTGTCTCTGAGGGTTCATATTCCCCACGCTTCTTCCCCTCCCGATTCCCAAGGCAGAAAAATGTCAGGTAGCTACGAGGATCCTCCTCGAGACCTTGTGCATCTAATGCGCTCTTAATATCTGAATACATCATATTCATAGTCCTCCTCTGCCAGTCTAATATTGCCTGAACAGATGCTGACTCTGGGATCCCCTCTGGCCACATTGGGACAACAACATAGACAGTAAACCTCTCCCCTGCTTCAATCTTGCTAGCAATCTTAAGTGAAAGCTCCCTTGGAATTACATGCAAAGCACCAATGTCATCAGGCTTGATACCATCAGCCTCCCAGGCAAAAGAGCTCCCAAGAAAGTACTGATTTTCAATATAGATGAAATTCTTTGCGCGGCGAATAGCATGAATATAAGCATCCTGAATGCTTCGGTCAATGATGTTATCCTTCCCACTAACAAGCCCAGCTCTAGCTGCATCTTCAGGTGTATCTGGGAAGCCAAAAGCAGCTCCTCCGTCAATTGACCTGAATAACTGAACATTCCACGTCTCATGATCATCTGGGAACATAACAGGAGAAGGGGGAATAATGATTTCGTCCAGCTCTCTAAGCTGAACAAGTAAATCTTTACCACCTTGCTTTCTCCATCTCTGCTCAAAGTTAAACAAAACATCCCAAGCAATAGGCCCTTCTAGTCGAGAGTGGATATCATGCCACGGTTCCCTTGGACCACCTTTTGTAATTGAAGCACCAGTAAAATTTGGCTGATGGAAATCATCATGGTGTGCGGTATCCAATGTCCTGAAAAGTGAATGGAAGGGGGTATCATATCTTCCATCACACAGATCAAGACCCCCAACAAAACTCACAATTCTTCTCCTCTCTGATTCTCCATTTGGCATGTCGTGGTCCACAACCACAATCTTCTGGTGATGAGTGAACATGGTAGAGACTTGTGCGCCTTGAATAATGCTCCCACCACCATCAGGATTACGGGGGCATAAGACACAATGCACGTCAGTATTCTGGAAGAACTGTGCAGTTTCTTCATCATGAGTGGCCATCAGTCCATCTCTTTTCAATAAACCAACAGACGTTCTGTCATCCCAAACAAGCACAAGAACCCTAACACCTTCACTTGCTTTCTTTTTAAGCAATTCACCGATGGTGATGTCTCCACCAGGCTTTGGCCTTCTTGAGTCCCGTACCAAGGAAATTTCAGTATAAACTGACCAACCAGTAATATAGATCAGGTGCTTTGCATTAGTTATTGCATCAAAGATGTCTTCCCAGCATCTGTGGGGCTCGTAACGCTTGCCTCCAGCAAGAGGAATTTTAGGAATAAATTTATCTGGGATATGAGCATCTTGGTAAAGGGAAACCTTACACCCTTTTCTCTGTGAGAAAAATGTAAATGGAACTCCAGGAAACTTAGGACTCCTAATACCCAGACCCCAACTGCGGTCCTTTGTAACATGGAAAAATTGTAGTTTCACATGTATTTTAGGATTTCCATGAACGGGCTCCTTTTTTCCATCCAAAATTTCAGCCCATTGATCCACTTCTTCCCCCTCTATGAGTTCTTGAACAGGTACATAAGCTCTTCCAATCAATGATGCCCCAATAGGGTTAGACTCTTTGACAGTAAATATAACATTTGCAGCAGTATGGGCACAGTAAATGTGGAAAGACTCATACCACCTGGGATTAGAGGGCTCTTTCTCTATAACCCTAGTCCTACCAACCCTAGCCCTTTCTAGATCAACGGTTGCATAGAGTCTACTAATTCCTTTGCCAATACCAACAGTCTCCTCAAGTTTTCCTGTAATCTGCACAGATAAATTCATAAATAAGACAATACAAAGGTAAATAGAAAAAGGGACACCTGTGTAGATAGTTCAAAGTTTCTAGTTCATCGTAATCTTATTCGCACCTCCTACAAGCAACCTTAAAAACTTTTACTAGGCAACGGATGTCAAGTAGTTAGAATGCTTTCAGTTATCTGACAAATGAATATTCACCAAAACAAAATCTGATAAATGAAGTGAAGAAAAGGAGAATATGATGATAGTGTTGAGCGTCTTATACACTTCCCAAGATAGGAAAATACCCTCCAAAAAATTGAATGTGTGCATATAGAAAATCAACAGTGGCCATATCGAAAACCATAAATGGACACCGGAGAGGCAATGCATAGATCTCAAACATATAGCACCCTACACGAACGCAATTCAATGGTATAACAGGACAGCCTATAACAAAAATCAATCTCACATATATAGTGCATATAAAGCTTCACTTTTTGATGTTCTTATGAACGAGAGGAGATCCTTCAATAAATCAAACACGAAAATGCGGAAAGCTATATGACATAGTGCAGGTTCCAATCCAAAAGAAAATAGATGCACACAGTCTAATCAACTGAATACAACGGCCTTCTCTTGAAAACTTCAGACATAGAGGTCATACTAGTTACCAAGTAATGTATATATAGTACACCAGTGGGGAATGAGAAAACTCATCTACTACAATTAACAATGTGGAGTTAGCATTGATCATCTGACCACAAATGTCCTCGACTATTATTTTATGAGTCCATTTCCTCCTAGACCCTATAGTCCAAGAATATTGTGATCAGTGGTGGATCCAGGATGGGCCTAATCAAGGTAAGATAGGCGCTGGTCGAGCAGCTAGCTGAGACCTAGGGCCTTGTGCCTATGTGCCTAGACAGGGCCTAGACAGAGGTACATGCAGAATAGGCGGATTAAGTACCTATTTACACCTAAAAACAACAATATATGTATTGAGAATTTGGATTTATATATTATTTTAATTAAGTTTATTATTTAACATATAACAACCAAAAATATCAGAATTTTTGCTTTAGTATTTTAATGAATTTGATGGTATGGGATGAATATTCAAGTAATTACGAGTTCGAGTACTTTAAAAAATATTTTCCAGATGTCATATGAATTTATAGTAAATTTTCTAAAATTAACATCAAACATATGGTATAAAAAGTATTGGTAGAGTAATACACCATCCTTTTATTAATTAAAATACTACTTGGCACAACCTGATTGGTCAACAATTAAAAAAAACAAACAGGGAGTTGGTCCCACGGGAAATGGAGAGAAAGTCTTTCTTCTTCGTAGGAATCAGGGTCCAAAAACAGCAAAGTCATGGTGATCTTCTATGTGTTCCTCTTCTCTAATTAGACATTTCATTTTTAGTCAAAGTTTCTGCTGCACAACCATGATGGTATTCTCTCTTCCACCACCTGCCTAGACCGTTGGGTGGTCCCTGGAGGTCCTCACAGGAGCATCTTTGAACTTCCAAGTGGTCCCGGGACCACCCGGGTTCATATATGCATCCACCCCTGATTGTGATCACACACGGTTCGATCCTAATCCAACGATGGAGGAGAAAGTACAACAACAATAAGTTAAATGACTTAATCAAACAGTGGATGACCATTGGACCATGGGGTCTAGGAGTAGGGGTCTGACTATTTTATATAAAAATAGAAATGGTCTTGATTTTCTCATTCGTTCGAAAATGACACCACTTAGTACTATAGTCTATGATATTTCTCTTCACTTGTAAGATGTTTTAAGTTCGAATCTCGTGAGTGACAAGTTCGTAAACAATTAATATCCCATTTCAAAGACCATTACAAACATACTCCCAAAATTATATGCTCATAAAACTATACAGTTACAAAAGATCTCAATCACCCTTATCAGCTCGGATCTCAAATCAACAAAAATAAATAAGTTAAAATCATAAATTATACCTTGCGGAGGAAATTCCCACTACTACTGTGCAGCTTATCAACCTCATAAATCGTAGCGTGAAGCGTCCCATGAAGCCAATGGTTTTCTGCCTCCGTCATTTCTCACCTACACACAATGATCAACCAAAACAAACAAAACCCACTTCGCATCAGACCCCAAACCACCAAAAAAACCAAGAAAAATTCAAACTTTACGCAAAACAAACCAGAAACCGATCGGATCACACAGATAAAAAGTACCCAACAAATTGTTTTTCAATATTTTGCAATGATAAATGAGAATTAAAGGTGATCCCAATCAGAATTGACTGCAAATACAATTGTTCATCAGAGCAGGAAAAGTTGAGAGGCACTTACTTTTGGGTTTCAGAGAGAGAGAGAGCTCTGAGGAAGTACAAGGAGAGAGAGCAAATGAGGTAGAGGGAGAGGAGTAGAATGAGGATGTGATCCGGTATTGGCTCGGCGATGTAATATTTAAAATATTAGTTGATGGTAATATACTTCAACATCCTCAAAATGCGAAAAATCCATGAAGAGACAGAAAGCGAGATCCGCTTAATTAGCTATTAAAAAAGTATGGACAAAGATGAATGATTCTCCGCCCTTTTCTCCTTTCTTTCCCTACCTCCTCCCCATGACTTTCTTTCGGTAATTTGTTTTAAAAGAAGGTTAATCTCATTTTACTACCCTATAGTTTCGTAGTTTTGAACATTTGGTACATGAAATTTTTTTCATCCCAGAGTCATACTTTAAGTCTTAATTTTTGAACAGTCTCATACATTCGTTAAGTTGACTGTTAAGTCAGCCATTAACTAGTGGCGTGGCGTCCATGTAGATAATGACTGGGCGCTACATGTCATTAAGGTCCCATGTGGAAACTAAAAATTAAAATATTTGAAAATTAATTTAAAATTAAAAAAACTAAACGTAAACCTAAATCTTAACCATCCCCCATCGCTCAGACCCCTTCTTCCTCCTCTGCCTTCACTAACTCGGTCTCCCTCCTCCGTCCCTTTTTCCACTCGCACTCGTCCTTCCTTCACCACCACCTCCCAACCCAACCCATGCCTCCTCTAATCCCTCCATACTTGACCTGGATTCCCGATTTGGACTCTCCATCACCATGAAAACATGGAATTTGCATGTGCGGCGTGACTGGGTTTTGTCTCGAGGGCATAACAGGGGCGGCATGATCTTCAGCCTAATCCTCCGCCGCCTAATTTCACCTTCATAATCTCCAACCTTGTTCTCAAATCTACCGACTCACTTCCACTCGAGCTCCAACAAATCAGTCAACGACAACAATAATCCCTCATGCGGTTGCTATCGGCCCTCTGATTATATCCAGGTACACTACCGTTCAGGTGGATTTCCTCGCAGCGAAGGTGATTGGGAGTAGGGGGTAAGGTAGGAGATGAGGGTTGGGTGGGATGCAAAGGAAAGAAGGGAGAAGGGGGTTGGGGAGTAAATGAGGGGTGGATCAAACTCTTCCTCTGTGAGTGGGCTTCGAAGGAAGTCTGGAATCAGGTGTTTTTGGGCTTTTTTTTAACCGAAGGGGGAGATCTTGCAGACTGGAAGAGAGGAGGAGACGGCCTTCACCTTCTTCCCCAAATTTCTGGCCACATCTCTTTGTCTCCATTGTAGAGACATACTTTTCGAAAGGGCAATGAATTCATCCATCCATGGTTTAGCACCGTTCTGTAGAACCCAATTTGACGAGCCAATTTGTACTTGGTTGAAAGCCTTGAAGTAGTTGAAGAGTTGCGACTAGGAATCGTGAGGTTTGATTTTTTTGATTTTTTTGATTTTAAAGTTTAGGTTTTTTTTCATTTTTAATTTTTTAATTTTCACGTGGGCCCTTAATGATACGTGGCGCCCATTCATTGTCCACATGGGCGCCACGTCACTAGTTAACGGCTAACTTAACAGCGAACTTAACGAATGTATAAGACTGTTTGAAAATTAAGGCTTGAGGTATGACTCTAGGATGAAAAAAAACTTCATGAAGCAAATGTTGAAAATCACGAAACTTTAGGGTAATAAATTGAGATTAACCCTTTAAAAAATATTACTTTTCTTACCGCATATTTATACGATATTTCTAATAAAGATGAGATTACATGTGTTGGGCCTTATTTTTATTAGAGAAATGGCACACGTTCTCTTTATTCAAAGGAATTTCCATTTTTTGGTAAAAATTAGGATTAGTTGTAGTGCTCACTTCACATCAAAATTCAACAATTTGAACTATCTATTTTGTAACTCTCGATTCATAGATCATTCTTACAAAAATACAATTTAATTAGAAAACATATTCCTATTTAATTATCATAATGGAATTTCATTATTTCTTATAGAACAAAGTGTTCGTCAATTTCTTTGAACTCAATTAGATGCCTCAAATATTTCCGATTTGGCTTATATTTTGCTAGGATGATCTATAAGATCCAACTTGAAAAATAGACGAGTCGGATTGTTAAAGTTCGATGTGGCGTGGGCCTCAAAACTAATCCCCATTTTTACAAAAAAAAAATGAGAATCCCTTCCTTTAAAGACCTTATAATGATATAAATGATACAAATGTATAGTTACTCATTTACTTTTAATCCCTTCTCTTTTCTCTTATTATTGCAGTCATCTCAATTCACTTTTCCTTTCTTTTACCTTTTCACTTTCATTCTCGTTAAAGTATAAATTGATTTTGGAGGCGAAGATATGAATTTAGTCAAATTGATATGAAAAGGGTACCACTCTATAAGTTTGAATATTTAAATAAATTTAGTATAGTTATTGCATAGTTTGTCAAAAACAGATCACTCTTAATTTTATATATGATTATGATAACCTTACTCCCCTACTTATGTTTGAGCTTATGTATGCCTTTGGTACTTTCATTACATCAAATGATTAAGTTACAATCTCATTTAGAGTGATTAATTAAAGTTTTGGAGTTCATATCCATTAGTATAACTTTTTTCTGATATCAAATCTAGTAAGAAAAATTGTGCTTTCTAATTTGTATATCATGAGTAGTATATTAATCAATGTATGTGTGTAGTTCCTTTTTTATCGCTATATTAAGAAGGGAATTCAAACACATGACCTTATGGCTAAGAAAAAAATGCTTTTTGTAAAGGTACTTTGATCTAGGTCCAAAAGTTTGAGCTGTTATTGAATGTAGTTCATTGTCCTATTTTGATACTTTAATTGAGAGCATCTTCAATGGACCCCTAAATTAGCTCCTAATTAGAATATAGGGAGTGTAAAACAAATCAAGTCTAACATGCTCCTATCCACTTTCTAAGATACGGATTCATATGGGAGCTCTTAAGTATAGGGAGGAGAAAGGAGGTCCTAGTGGCTCTCTATAATTGATGCTAATTGTTTTAATATTATTTTAAATAAATAAGTATTCTAAATGGTTAATTATTGACTCATAGTCATTATGACTTTCTAAAGTACGGAGTAAAGTTGGAGGACAATTTTTTCAGAGAACTTGTAAAATAACTTTTTGATAGTTTTTACTAAAACTTTGCTATGAAATAGAGAACATGATTGGAGATGCTTTAAATCTCTTTAGTTAAATTTCTTGATAATTTTACTACATTTTTAATTTGAGTTGTTATGGAGACCACATTTATGTACTTTTTGATGTGGCAAGTGATATATATTTGCCACGTCAATTAATAAATTTAGCTCATTGAGTGTTGATTATATGCATCACTTTCCACATAAGATAGCTTCCCTGTCACATCCCATTCCAAATAAGTTTACTGTTTTTCCTCGGGACCAAGGAAATGATAATGTTACCCTTTTGGACGTTAAAGTGTGTTGTGCGTATGGTGTACCTAAGTTGGATAATTCTATTATTTTCCTAACTAGAGGACTTAGACTTGTTTTGTTTTGTTTGGTTGGTAACCAAATTAGGACCACATAACAACCCCACACACCACACCCATGCTCTTTCTCTCTCCTCCCTCTCAGATTTTTTCTGAAAATCTGTACAATTGTACGGACGAACTTGAAACCAACCATACGCGCACGGATCGACGTCAAGAAGGTAAGATTTGAACTCCTTGCAAGCTTCTAAGTTCATATATGCTATTTTTAGGACTTGAAACCCTCGAAACCCCGAGAAACCATAACCCCCGATTTGAGTACTGTTCATGTGGTCGTAATTATGGATGTTTCAAGGGATTTTAAGCTTGTAGAAAGCTTTAGGATGTTCTTACGAAGCTCGGAGAAGAAAAACCAAGCGATTTGGATGTCGGGAGACCAAGTTTCGACGAGTTACAGTTTGGCTGGACTATCGAGGAATTTTTTGGCGTGATTCCGTGATTTTTGGATCTTGAAATTGATAAGGATGTATTCTACTCGTTGTAAGCTTCAATTTGATATAAATTTCATGAATTTGGGTGCAAAAATGAAGAAGTTACAAGGTTTTAAAAATTTCCCAGTTTCCTGCGACGGTGACGGTCGTCGAAGTTCGAAGGTAGAGGACGACGAAATATTTCGTCAACTTTGACAGAATATTCCTAACGGTGACTATCGACGTTGGTTAATTTTAGCATAATATTCCTAAATTTTAATGGAATATTCCTAACGTCCGTTAGGCATCAGTTAGGGTTTGGCCGCGCGTGGGGGGGCATCTGGCCGTGCCTTGGTCGGCGCGTGGGTGGTCGGAAAATTTTTCTAAAAATATGGGGATGTTCATGAGGTTGTGTAGGTCATGGTAGTATATTCACTTATCCCAATTGAGCAATGTATGAAAAGTTATTAGCTAGTTTTGTTTATGTGCTTTAAATAATGTTTATTCAGTTATTTCGCATATAGGTGAGACCTACCCTCAGGATGAGTGCAATCAATCGAGGCTCGGGAGCTACGACTCTTCGACTTATCAGGAGTGGGCTTTTGGTTTTCAATATATACCTATATACTTGATGTTTTTCCCAGAAAATGAATTTGAATGATTATGTGATATGAAATGCCATGCAAAGCATCGACCTATTTTATTCATGCAATAGTAGTTGCATATAATTGTGATTGGTGTTGTGGACGCACAGGTAAGTATCAGGTGAGTTATAGATTGGTTATGTGAATTTATGATTATGTGAGATGTGTTGAGAGCTCATAAACTTGCACCCCGGTGTTAGTGCTCCCACCATGGTTAGGGCAAAGTCTTTCACGTGATGTTCACCTCCCGCACCATATGCTCACCTTGGATCCAAGTTAGGTGCACAGGCTTGTCGTATAGACCACTATAGGTGGTTCCGACTCGTAGGTGACCCGCAATCATTTGCACAGTCTTCACGTGATTGTAGCACTAGAGCATATTTATTTTACACCCAGGCTTGCCGTACAGACCACTAGAGGTGGTTCCGACTCGTGTGTAGGATATGTTATGAATTGATATGATTGAGATTGGTTATGAGCTATAGATTCAGCCATACAGGCCACTTAAGGTGGATCCAGCTGACATGTTAATTATCATGAGTTTATTTCACCTAAGTTATTTATGCGGTTATGATGAGATATATTTGACATGGCATACTTCACATATTATTATTTATGAGCATGGTTTTGAGATAAGTATATATGTTATATATTTTTTGGGAAAGTATACAGGTTTTA
>JADOBS010302622.1:0-14719 GCA_015708375.1 Cydonia oblonga | reverse complement strand
TTGCTTTTGTGTTCCACGTGAGTCCAGGAGCCCATCTATGCCCTTGGTTGGACGTGTGGACTTCATTTTCCCGAGAACCAGAAAACCCCGATAGGGTGCACTATTCATTCGAACGTGATATTGGGCTTTTCAGTGAGTTTTAAGGTCCTATGAAGCCTTAAAACATCTTCACGAAGCTTGGGGAAGAATTTTGAAGTGTTTTGGACGTTAGGAAGCGCTATTTTGGCGAGTTGTAGAGGTGGTCGCATCATAAGCTTTATTTTGGTATAAAATTTGTGAGTTTTGGTTGAGAAATGAAGAAGATATGACAATTTGAACATTTCCCCAGTTTCCAGCGATGGCGACGGTTTCCGGCGAGCGGAGGTAAACCAAGGCGGATATTTCATCAAGGTTGACAGAATATTCTAATGGCGTCAGGTATCTTTAACGGTATATGCTGATTTTTAACGAAATATTCTCTAACAGCGTTAAGGATTCCGTTAGGTGTGCCAGGCACGTGCCTGCGCGTGGCCGCTGGTGTGGCCGTGCCTTGGCCGGCATGTGAGGGCGCGTGGGTGATCGGAAAATTTTTCTAAAAATATGGGGATGTTCGTGAGGTTGTATAGGTCACGGTGGTATATTCATTTACCCCAATTGAGTAAAGTATGAGAAGTTATTACCTAATTTTGATTATGTGCTCCTAAATAACGTTAATATAGTTGTTTCGCATATATGTGAGACTTATCCTGAGGATGAGCGCAATCAAGCAAGGCTCAAGGGTTACGACCCATCTACTTACCAGTGAGTGGGCTTTTGATTTTCAGTATATACTTATATACTTGGTATTTTTCCCAAAAAATGAATTTGAATGATTATACGTTTTGAAATGCCATGCAAAGTATCTGCTTATTTAATTTATGCATTAGTAGTTGCATATATTTATGATTGGTGCTGCGGACGCACAGGTAAGTACCAGGTAAGCATATAGATTGTGGTTGTGAGATTGCATGGTTATGTTGGATGTGATGCATTGAGAGCTCATAAACCTGCACACCGGTGTTAGTTCTCCCGCCCAAAGTTAGGGCACAATCCTTCACGTGATGTTCGTCTCTCGCACCACACGTTCACCTTGGATCCAAGTTAGGTGCATAGGCCTGTCGTACATACCACTATAGGTGGTTTCGACTCATAGGTGACCCGTGATCATTCGCACAGTCTTCACGTGATCGTAGCACTTGAACGTATTTATTACACCTAGTCCTGTCGTACAGACCATTATAGGTGGTTTCGACTCGTGTGCAGGCATACTGTATGAGCTATAGACTCAGCCGTACATGCCACGTTAGGTGGATCCGACTGATATGATATCTTGCATTGATATATTTTACCTAGATTAATTAGTGCATCTTATTAAGATACTTTGGCATGGTATACTTATGGATTTTATCCTAATCATGATTTATGTTATAGTATGTATTATATATACAGGATTTACGGTGAGGGGTTAGAGCTTTTGATAAATGAAATGATTTTGGAAAGCTTTGTTTTTGCCCACTCACACTTTCTATTTTGCGCCCCTCCAGGTTTTAGGTGAGAGTGCTCATTGGTGGCTCATGAGGATTCTGACGGTGGTTCTGACAGAACATCATAAATGTATAATTCTCTTGGGTGTTGTCTAATTAGTATTTGTTCTGCTGGACTGCACTTTGATACCTATACTCTGGTTGTGGAATTACACTTAACCTTGCACTTGTTTGATTTTGTTAGTTTGGTTTTTATTTATTCGTATATCTTTATATCTCTATTCTTTCGCACTACGCACATGATTACGTTATGCTCATGTGACGGCCAGCACACCTTGATTTTAGGGTCGGGGGTGTGTCAATCACTCTCAAAGTATAACTTGTGAATTTATTTGTCCTTAATTTCCCTAGAAGTTAGACAAATGATTCATGTTGTTCAGCCTTATCATAACACCTAGAATAGTACGCAACCTAACTATAATTCCCAGTACCTATAAAAATTTAAACTTTGCTCGATTACACAAAAAAAATTATTTTATTTTATTTTTGTCCGACGATTGATTTGGATAGATTTTGCTCGATTACACAATAGTGTCTCGCGCGAGATTTGTAATAGGACAAAAAACAAAAAAAAAAAGTTATCATCCTTGAGAAAAAATGGTGCAAACATTAATTGTCTTGAATGCTGGGTAAGAAAATCAGCACTTTGCTTGCTTGATGGCAAACACTCGCGCTCCTATTTATTGCTTGCATTGAAGGAGACGAGAACTGAGTGAGTATTGAATCTTATACGGACGAGACAATTTATGATGCAAAAGGATATAATGCACCGGATCCTTTGTTACAAGTAAATTATCCGATCCACCAACTACATTTATGGCTTTTTTGGGCTACTTGGGGAAGGCTAAAATTGTTTTCGCAACTTCGTATTACGGTATAGTGTTATTTCCCTTCACTTGTAAGTGAACGGTCGTACAATTAATTCTCGCTAAAAGCGAATTTGAACCACATTATTGCTAACTCATTGTGAGACTTAGTCTACTCCCTCATCCCCTTGTGTAGATAATACCGTTGTTCAAAAATCGTTTTTTTGATATCATTTTCTCACAAACAAAAGTATTCCATTCATGTTTTTTTAGAAAATCTTAAAATGACTTATGAGTTACTGTTGGGTCTCAAATATGTCATACATCAATCCAACCAAGTCTCAAGGCCCAATTGTCATGCAAAACCTACATTCAAGCCCAAACACATGTCAAGGCGAGAGATCGATAATGAATATATTTACAAACATGCCAAGCCATGGTGATTAAGCCGGATATTCACGCCATGCTCATGCCTATTTATCATGCCATGCTCATGCCTATTCATCACGCCATGCTTCCTTAGCCATTATTCATGCTAAGCTCAAATCACATATTCGGGGCATGTCAAGTGAATTGTGGTGTGGATGGTTACTGAAGATTATCAGGCCTACGTGGAATCGGGGTTATGGAAGACTTTGGGCTGCTTGGGGGCCCAAACATCCAAGCCCATACCCTTTGTTTTCACGTAGGCATCATTGAGAGAAAATTAGCCTAGTTTACCCATTTCCCTAGCAAGCCAACTCCCTTAGTTACAACTAAACTAGATTCTTGCATTAAATGTATGTTAAGCCCAGCAAGTCAGGCATTGAATGTTGACTTTCCCTTCCCAGCCTGCACAGACAACCAATGCACGAAAGTCGTGAGGCGCTCTACCAGAATTAGTGTCTGCGGAAGGCTGCACTGGGAAAGGCGCGTCTCGGGAATAAGCAAATTGTAGGTCTCAACAGTGCAACTATCTTACACTAAAAAAAGGAATAACAAGAGGCTTAGCGAGAAAGAAGGGGAAGACCAAGCCACAAGGGGAGATTTATTTGAAGCCTAGAGGAAAACCCTTCACTTACATAAAGAGGGAGAAGCCATTACAGAAAGGGATTTAGATTAACAGAAGAAGTTAGAACGCAGAAATGAATACACAAAAAGATAGAGAAGAACTCCTAGGAAATAAGCCTAGAGAGTTCCATCTAGTCCATAAGCATACTTCAAGCATCACCATTCATGTAGCCTTAGTAATCCCACAACATTCCAATAAACATCCTAGCCATTAAAAGCCTTGCTATCATCCTAGGAAAGCCCAAATCATCCAGTCCAGAATGCCATGCAACCATGCAAATCCATTCTCTCTCATGTAAACTGATATTCTTCTATCTTCCATACGACGTTTCACTTTAGCAAGTCATTATCTTGATCAATCATGTTATCTTCAAGCCGTTGATGTTACCGTGGTATTTCCTAGGACAAGCTACCTCTTTCGAGATATCCCGGGACTTGTCACAAATCCGTACCATGGGAGACAAAAGAACGTTCTCAAAGCCCAAGTCAGCTTCGACCTAAAAGTCCCCCAACATAAATTGGCGACTTTGTTGGGGACATGTCTTAACATTCAATGACTCCCAAATCCAGAAGCAACACTACCATGAGTGGCAATGCCTCAGAAATAGGTGAGGCTACTTCCCGACTCGACGAGTCTCAACGTAAAGGCTATCACCAAGAAAGTCAAGAAAACCTGGACGAATATGACATAGCAGACATCATCGCAGCCTTTCATGCTTTGGGTGAACCCTAAAAAGGAAATTGTTGCATCTGTGAATGAGTTGAAAAAACTCAACCCTATAGCCAAGCGAGAAAGCCAGTGACAAAGACTACATGCCTAAGGAAAAGACTTCCCAGGAAGATTCAGCTGCAGCTGCATGCAAAGGCTCTGAAAAGATGTTCCCATTTGTCACTTAAGAAGATGTCACTACTATACTGGGAAAGAAGTTGCACGAGAGTTTAGAAGACTGGAAATATGTTCTTGAGCCACTATATCCAACCAGCGTTCTTTACATGCAATATCCTAAGGGATACGAGACTCCTAACCTTGTTTTATTCGACGGAAGAAAGGTAGCCTTAAGGAACATATAAGTGATTTCATTGATGTTTTGGGTCCTTATGCCAATGACTGCAACCTCCGTCTCAAGTAGTTCTAAAAAAGTCTAACTGTCCATGCCTGTACTTGGTGTACCATCCTCGCACCAGGTTCCATCTGGACCTGGGAAAAGCTGGTAGGCAAGTTCTGTAAAAAATATTTTCAGCATAAGGAAAGAGTCACAACAACTCAGCTCAACAATGCACGCCAAAACTATGGGGAAGATCTAGTGACTTTTGCCAAACATGTTCAGGACCTCGCCTTTGATTGCTATGATGAGAAGGACGAGGAAGCTCTTATGGAGATCTGCATCAGTAACATTGTAGTTGATTACAATATGTACTTGGAGAACATCGGTATCAACTAGTTCTTGAGGCTTTTGAAGACATTGAGGATATAGCTCGAGAACCCCAGAAGGGTAACTGTTCAACCAGTAAATGATGGTTGTGACTTTGCACAACCTTCCCGACATGGAAGCCAACGCAGCTGAGCGTTACCTTTCCCAAGGGCAAAGGCCTACTACATCACAAGTACTCCAAGAAACCCCAAAGTTCAAATCCCTCTTTAACCAGCTTGTATATGGCCTAGAAGTAATGATTGCTGCTGCTGAAGCTCTCATGCATGTTTCCAATGACTATAGCCCTCAAAGCTATATTGCCCAATCGCAGAAGGTTTTCCTTGAGAACAACAATATCATCATTTTTCTGACGAAGGCACGAAAATGGTTTTCCCTGATCATCAAAGACCATTGTACCTGAAAGGACAAATCAACAATGCATTCACCAAGCGAGCCTTGGTTAATACCATAGTTTACTGTTGATGACGGGTTGGGTGGTCTAACCATATTGTATGGGAAAACCTCAAGTATGGAGACACTGCACACCAAGCAAGTGAAGTTCCCAAGGAAACTAAAGACATGCTTGCACCTACTGTCGAGGATGGATCCCTGCAGAAGATCAGGCATGTGCCAAAATACATGCAAGATGGATCTACTGTAGTGGTGGAAAAGCTTGAGGAGGTAAACCCTAAGTGATGATTCCTCTGTGCAAAAAATTAATTTCTATTAGTGTTTACTTAACTATCAAGGAAAAGAAAGAACTGGGCAACCTGCTAAAGGAGAAGGAACGCCTTTGCCTAGCTCTTGTCTGCGCATCGCAGCAGCTGTGCCACTATTTCCTAGCCCACAAGATGCACTTCATGGTAAAACCTGACCCCGTAAGGTATTTACTCACTAAACCTATACTATATGACCATTTGGCTTGCTGGTTTCTATAACTTTTCGAATTTGATATTATATGTGTGACCCATAAGGCTATCAAAGGCTAAGTTGTGATAGACATGCTAGCATTGTTTCTCGAAAAAGAGAAAGCCATTATTTCCAGGGAGTCATTTGTGAGCTACCATAGATAGTTGCCACTGCTGTGGAAGAAGAGCCATGGGTCATGCATTTTGATGTTCTTCCACAGCCACAAATGGAAGAGTTGGTGTTGTACTTGTCAATCTAGGGGGCCAAGCTACTGCCTTATCATTCAAGCTACGCTTTCCATGCATAAACAACGTAGCTGAGTATAAAGCTTTCATCATGGGCCTTTCCACAGCTAGGGAAATGGGTGCAAGGAAGATACGAGTCGTAGACGACCCGAATTTGGTCTTGAGCCAGGTCCAGCGAAGCTTCGCAGTGAAGGAAATAACCTTGGCACTATACCACACTATGGCTTAGAAAATCATAGCAAGCTTCAAGCATATGGTGTTACAGCACATTCTTGTCATAATCAACATATATGTGGATGCCCTAGCCATACTTGGCTTCAAGCTTACCTTCGTCGAAGAACAACCCAACATTGTTGTGATCAGAAGGGAAGCCTCAGCCATTGATGCAGCCTTCCTGGAGGAAGTGTCAAAGGATGACGACTGAAGGGAAACTGTCAAAGTAGAACTTTCTAAGCTAATCGGAGAACTCAACATCAAATACCTTAAGGAGCACATCAATGTTGCTGGGACACTCTACAAGCGCCTACCCGGATGGGTGCTAACCTGATGCCTCGGACCAAAAGAAGCACAAAAGCGGTTGCATGAGATCCATGAAGCCACATACGGAGTCGACTAAGTAGTAAGTCTCTATCGTCGACTACGAAGGAAAGGGTATTACTGAGCTAGAGATGAAACAACAGCCACATGCATCCACGTTGAATGTCCAAAATGCAGCAAAATGCTTTCCCTATAGAAGCATTTGCAATTTCCATGCACGGAACACTGTCAAGCAATGCCAACAAGAAGTGCATGTTGGAGAATAAGACGAGCACCAAGGAAGGAAGAAACTACACAAGCATCTGCTGAGCCTAAGATACTATTGGCTAACCATGAGGGAAGACACGCACAACATGGTCAAGTGATGTCATGTATGCCAAGTCCATGGAAACTTAATCCACAATCCTCTAACGCTATTGCAAGACATACGCACCCCATGGTCATTTCATACTTAGGGATTTGATTTGATAGGAACAATCAATCCAAGTTTCGAAGGCCACATATGGATCCTAGTAGCCACGGAGTACTTTACAAAGTGGGTGAAAGCAATCCCTTTCAGGAAAGCAACGGGAGCTGCAGTACCATACTTCATCGAGGAAAACAAATAGGTAGGTATCACACTCAATGTTGCATGATCAAGCACCGTCGCTTTATGCCGTATTACCCTAGGAAACGGTCAAGCTAAAGCCACAAGTAGGGCACTACTAAGGATCGTAAGTGATATTGTGCACAATTACTTTAGGGGGCTGGAGCACGCATCTCCTAGATGTTCTGTGGACCTATTGCACGTCTTCAAAGAGTACCACAGACTATGCAGAATGAAGGTGGAGAGATCTCGAGTCATTCAAGGAAAGAAGAGTGGAAATAGCTAGAAAAGCAGCCATATATTACCAACAAGTTACCAGAGCCTACAACTGCACAGTCAAGCCACACAACTTCAAGGAAGGAGATCTTGTCCTTAGGATAGCCAAGCACATAAGGAGGCAAATCTCACAACCTTCAAAGTTCGCTCTACACTGGGAAAAATCTTTGTGGTCAATAAAGCATATGGAAGTGGTTACTACTACCTGACTTCTGTCAATGAAGGTATGCTAAGGAACTTGTCAATGCAAAGTGGCTAAAGCCGTATTACTGCTAAAACGCTCATGCCTATTTTAGAAGAACAAGCTCTTTCTATGCAATGATCATTTTGCTTACTCTATGAGGCCTTGTAAAGCCATGCAACGATTGATGTACCCCAAATTTTAATGAAATAAAGGAGCATTTTGTCAAAATCTTTGGTACATTCGTTTCGTTACATTGGCAAGGGTAACTAGAAGGATTTCTTCTAAACAAACTATAACAGTAATCATGTGAAGGCTATAATAAAAGCCCACACGAAGCCTATCAATGCCATGCAAGCTGCTCAATGGTTCAATGTTTATGCAACATGCCAAGCCAACACGCCATGCAAAACCATTGAGTGAAGCAACTTAAGCTTTTCCTAAAGCTATACTTATGCCACATGCCAAGCCTATCAATGCCATGCAAGTTACTCAATCTTTCAATGTTTATGCAACATGCCAAGCCAACATGCCATGCAAAACCATTGAGTCAAGCAACTTAAGCTTTTCCTAAAGCTATACTTATGCAATATGTCAAGCCTATCAATGCCATGCAAGCTGCTCAATGGTTCCATGCTCGTGCAACATGCCAAGCCAACATGCCATGCAAAACCATTGAGTCAATCAACTAAAGTTTTTTTTTTCAAAAGCTATACTTATGCAATATGCCAAAGCCTATCAATGCAAAGCAAGCTGCTCAGTGGTTCAATGCTCATGCAATATGCCAAGCCAACATGCCATGCAAAACCATTGAGTCAAGTAACTAAAGCTTTTCCAAAAGCTATACTTATGTAATATGCCAAAGCCTAGCGATGCAAATCAATGTTATACCAAAGCCTATCAATGCAAATCAATTCTACGCTAAGACTATCAATGTAAATCAATGCTACGCTAAGCCTATCGATGCAAATCAATGCTAAAGCCTATCAATGCAAATTAATTCTAAGCTTATTGATGCAAGTCAATGCTAAAGCCTATCAATGCAAGTCAATGCTAAGCCTATCGATGCAAGTCAATGCTAAGGCCTATCAACACAAATCAATGCTAAAGGCTATCGATGCAAGGCAATGCTAAGCCTATCGATGCAAATTGATGCCAAGCCTATGCTAAAGCCTATAGATGCAAGTCAATGTTAAGACTAAGCCTATAGATGTAAGGCAATGCTAAGCCTATCAATGCAAATCAATGCTAAGGCTTATTGATGTAAATCAATGCTAAGGCCTTTTGATGCAAATTAATGCTAAGCTTATCGATGCAAATCAATGTTAAGCCTATCAATGCAAATCAATGCCAAGCAAATTAAGCCTTCCTTGCACGCTCTATTTTCCTAAGGAAATTGGCCTAAGTGTTCTCACCTTCCCCAAGGAAACTCACCAGCAGAACACAAAGTGCCGAAATCAGCCATCTTTGCCTAGGAAACAAGCAGACGCTCAAGCCTGTATCTTAAAGCCTGACAAGATTTTACTCAACAAATCCCCACACATGGAAAGTAAGTACCAATGTTATTCTAAGAGAAAATATGTTAAACGTCATGCCAAGTTCAACATCAGAGTTCAAAGCCAAAACAAGCTGAGAAACAAAACTAAGACAAAATGCAAGCCCTATGCCAATGACTGAGGTAATAACTAGCCATTCAGAAAGAAAGATATAGCAAGATCATACTCCGCCAAGAAAATGGAAGCGAGGGTAAAGCAAAGCAAACAGCCAAATGACATCAATTGACTAGGAAAAGCAAAAGATTGACCACAGTGAACTAGCTTTCCAAATGAGCACTGGAAACATTAGCTCGCATTTGATCTGTCGCAAGCTAAAGGCAATCAGCCATATCTTGTGAACTCCCATGACACATCTTCTTCAACTTGGACTTCTCATGCTTTAACTTCTTACGCTTAAGCTCGAAGGCACGCTCTATCTCCCTTACCTTGGAAAATTACCCTAAGATTACCTTGTCTTTCTAGAGGTGGAGGCTAAACAGTGTGTCGCGTAGCTTCAATATCTCGGCCAATGAGTTTATAGGCATGCCCAGGGCTACTAGGCCACTAATCATATCATGCTAGCATAACATCTTATGTTTTGTAAGCTTCGAGCAGGGCACACGCTCCATGTCTAGTAGCTGGACCCCTACTTCTTCAAGCACCATGCCACGCAAATAGGGTGGCAGGTGCCTCAGGTTTCTATCAGCATCCACCACATTTTTAAAGAAAATGCCTAGGACATTAAGCAACCCTGAGCAAACCATCACACCTCTAAAGTCAATGCATGAGATGAATGTCTCAACCTGAGGAAGCAATTCTTTGATCGAATTCAGCACCTTCTCACCATTTTTAAACTCATTCTTGAGAGCACCAAAAGCCTCGTGCCATGGCACCCGCTCCTTGATTGAAGTCTGCTCTTCTGAGGGAAGAGTCTTTGGAGAAAGTGCAACATTTAAAGCATGGGCATCACTCAGGAAAACTTCATCATTCACTGCCATTTTCTCAAGGAAAACCACATGCTCGGAATGAACACCACTAGGGGCTTAAAGACCCGAGGAAGGCAATGTAGCGCTAGCATCGATAGGAGAGACATCCGCCCCAACATTCTTAACATGCATAGATTAAAGAATCACCACATCGGGGCCATCAACATTCACCTGTGAGGAAAGCACAAAATGTGCATCGTGAAGGGATAAATCAGCAAGCAGAAACATGAAATATCACGACCCACTAAGCCTATTTGAGATGAATCCATGCGAGCAAGAGAGAATGGGCAAGCAGTTGCAAAAACTCATATGAAGATGTCCATGATGAAAAGATAATACATTTACGGTCGTTGCAGCCGCAACACTAGTCACTATGGGAGAACACGTTACATTCCCTCGGACATCATCATTAAGGAAAACATCAACCTCATTGAAATTATCATCACCAATTAACTTAATGTCACTCATGTCACTTGACCTTGCATCATCATCTACGCCGACCGCACATTCCCTAAGAGAAGCCTAATGCTTCCCAGCTTAGAATCGACACTTGAATTGCTACACTCTGTAGCTTTCAGATCCTAATTAGGCTCATCATCATCAGCAGCACCGTCATTACTCTGATCCTCTTCACTTGAACTGGAAGTATCAAGATACCCCACATGCTTAGGGGCACCAAATGACGCAAAGGCTAGAGAACTCTTAGTTCTACAGACGAAACCAGCAAGGGCAGCTTCTTTACCAAATATTACAATGAAGTGACACGGTTAACATGCAATTGTGAAGGCATTGAGGAACAAGCAAGGAAAATAAAGGCAATGTCAGAAAATCCGCTACCTATCTTTAACTTTGCAGAAACACTCTTACTATTTGGTTCCTTGGGAATACCGAAAGTGACAAATTTCCTATTGTTGGGATGACCATCTTTCGCCACCTTAGGCCTAAAGTGCTTCACCTTGCCACTTAAGCCATAAAATACAAGATTCCTAAAACACGGGCCAAGTAGATAAAGAAAGTCAAAGGGTGTTCTGATAAGAAGCATACATGAAGTTACCATATCCTTTTGCCTGCTAAAATTTCCCCCGCAATCGCAAGATGCCCTGCTATTCTTGACGCTTTGAGCAAAATCACCAGGAACATTATTGTCATCAGCCAAAGAAGGACATCGCCATTTCAAGCCCAAAGGGGCAACTACATTATCCAATACTAGCCTCGGATGACTGAAGGTACAAGAGTGCAACCTCGGCTGCTTATCGTCATGGAACTTGGCGATAGCCTTAAAACACTTTGTCCAGTATGTCAATAGACCTTGGATATGCAACCCACTTGGGTCCTATTAGCAATATAGTGGGAAAGCCGAAAGTTCTCAGCCAACAAATAGGCAGAGCTCCAAAATGATTGACTAACGAAAGCACTGTCTTCTGCTGAGAAAGACCATGGTACCCCTTGGTCAAAATCAAATTGTTGCCTCACTCGAAAATGAGTATAAACTGCATTCATTTCCTCACCGTTCTCTCCAAGGGACTGTACCGACAAAGCCAACAAAGCCAACAATTTCTCAGAAAGGGAAGGGAAATCCAAGTTCTCGGATAGGGGAATTTGGGTCATGCTACTGTCTTCCCCACAAATGACATCAATATAAAACATCACCAACTCAAAACCTTCAAGCAACGTAGTGTAAGGGCGAAAAACAAAACTACTCACATCGTCAAGAAGCTCTAGGAAGTCTCGCTTTTTCCTGGGAACATTCTCGAACCAACAGCATGCCAACAAAAGTTTCTCAGGTATATATGATGACAAATCAATAACAAAGTGGCTCCTAGCAGCCCTGCAAAGGTTAGGACTAATTTTCAAGCCTCTAATTTTTTTTTCCCAAATGATGATCTATAGGAAACTAACACACAAGAAACTCATGATCATGGCATCGCCGACTACTTGCTCATTGAGACCGTGAATCGCGTCCAACTCGCGGTACAATAAACCAAGGAATAGTGAAGGCAACAGAACTACATAGCCCCGCGCAATTGCAAATGCCAAAGGAATCACTCGATGGTGAAAGGTGTCTTTATTGTCGCAAAATATAACCAAGCCACAAGCAAAACATGGCCTCAAACCTACAATTTGGCTCCTGACTCTTCTGCCAAATTTTTTTTATCCATTCATTGAATTGGAGGGCTTTGCTTGGCAATGTGACTTTTCTTCAAGATATTATACATTTCAGCATTTGTGGGAGGAATGTAGTAATGGAAGGGGTCCACGTTCCCTACAATATGAAGATGCCGAATGTTGGCTATGTCCTCTAACGTGGGGGTGAACTCTCCCCAAGCAAAAATAAAGGTGTGAGTTTATGTGCTCCACCTTCCGACCATATGCCAGAGGAAATCAGACTCCACATGGACGACTTGCTTCTTAGTCAAGGACACGATGTCCATGACTTTTGCCCTCTTGAGGATGACACACTGGTTAGCAAATCCTAATTCGGTATCAACCCGGTTAGCCTAACCGGTGGCTTCACCACAGGAAAAGTTAAAATAGATTGGAATCGAAGAGAACTGTTCACTCTCTATGCATCACCTTGAAAAGCACTTGGGATCTACGAGAGGAACCACGTTCAGGGAATACTCTTCTCCCTTGAAAGCCTTGTTCTGGAAGCCAAGAGAAGGTGGTGGTCTACCTCGGTGGAGTCGATCATCAGTCAAAAATGACTCATCTACCATGCCTAAGTATTTTTGGAAAAACTGGAGCCATAAAATTCCTATATGAAACGGGCAATGAACAAGGATCGTAATATATCATATCATGCAAGGCAAGATATACAAGCATACAAAGCGAAACACAGCAAGGAATCTACCCTGGCAAAGCAAGCAAGCACACCCTGGGAAAATAAGCAAGCACGCCCAGGGAAAGCAAAAGGGTACGTGCATAAAATTCAAAGCCTTTCATGCAAGAGTCTAAGACTTTGCCATGAGACTATTTTTCCCTACATGCTATCATGCAAAACACATGCATTTTTCCCTACACATGCCATGCTATCAAAGCCCTAAAAGATCTAACCCGGGAAAGTATGCTATACATGTATCCAAGAAAAACAAGTTATATGCAGTCAAGCTAATCATGCCAAGCGGATCAATGCAATTGATCAATCGATCTTGCTCAAGCACGTACCAATATGCAAAAAAGTTAGGCTAAATGACAATCGCACAATGCACATGAAAAACAAGAAGAAATCTACAAAGGGCAAGCATACATAAACCCAAGATCAAAAGCCACAGAGGAGCATGAGTTTGATTTTCCGAGGGAAAGATCATGCCATTCGTCTATGAAGATTAAAACCCTAAAGTACCTCAAGTGCAAGCAAAAGACCACAACATGCTTAGATTCACTAGCAAGATTGAAACCGAAGACAAGGAAATAAGAAAAATTTTGAAGAGCAAGGTCAAGGAATTCTTCCTTACTTGAAAGAAGGTCTTGATGCATAACACTGAAGAACCCCAATAACACAGAAAAACGCAAGTAGGAGGTATGATGGATAATAAAGGAAGGGCATAAAAAAGAGTTGCAAAAGAAAGAAGAGCTAAGGAGGAGAAAAAGAAAAGAATACAAATACTTATCCTAGAGAATGGAAGTGTTCAAAGCGATTACCAAGAAAAGAGAGAAGTTCCCATAATTCTTTTTGGATCATGAAACGTGCACGAGAAGCAAGGAAGCACATTGTCACTAGGTCACCAGCATCAACGCAAAAAGGAAATAAAGAAAGGAAAATAGTCTCATCAGGAAGGCCACTTTCAAAAAATGAATCCCTTGGGCCTGGGGTTGATTATTCAACCCACTCAAGGATTCTCATAGCCCAATTAATCAAGGGGTATAATGTTGGGGCCCAAAAATGTCACACAACAATCCAACCAAGTCTCAAGACCCAATTGTTATGCAAAGCCTATATTCAAACCCAAACACATGCCAAGGCGCATGATCGACGAGGAATATATTTACAAACATGCCATGACACGATGATTAAGTTGGATATTCACACCATGCTCATGCCTATTAATCATGCCATGCTTCCTTATCCACTATTCATGCTAAGCCCAAGTCACATATTCGAGGCTTGTCAAGTGGATTGTGGTGTGGATAGTTACGAAATATTATCAGGTCTAAGTGGAATCAGGGTTATGGAAGACTTTGGGCTGCTTGGGGGCCCAAAGATCCAAGCCTATACCCTTTGTATTTCACGCAAGCATTATTAAGAGATAATTAGCCTAGTTTACATTTTTCCCTAGCAAGCCAATTCTCTTAGTTACAACTAAACTAGATTCTTGCATTAAATGTACATTAAGCCCAGCAAGTTAGGCATTTAATGCTGACTTTCCCTTCCTAGATTACACAAACCACTACTACAAAAGTACCCATTAGTGTCATTTGAAAAAAAAACACAAAAAGCCTATTACCATCGATATTAGCAAAATCCGACACAAAATCATGTACTGGCGGATAAACGAACCAACATCATTGCTTGCGTCACGAAAAGGCTTTTGATGCCGGTTAGTCGCCTTAAACCGCCAAGAAAATGCAAAGCATTTATAAAAAATAAAAAAAAAAAAAAAAAAAAAAAGGACAGTAGTGTCGGTTAAAGGCGA
>JADOBS010302621.1:0-14714 GCA_015708375.1 Cydonia oblonga | reverse complement strand
GTTCAGTCTCTCTCTGCACTCCAAAGTTTCCAACTTCAAGCTCACCCCCTTTTTTTTTTTTTTTTTTTTGTCTTAAAAAATATATAAAATGGTTGGAGGTAATTGGATCGATCCTGCCCAGCCCAACTTGTATTTCTCACTGGACTGAGACCAGCCCAACTTATGTTAATATGAACTTTTTTGTTGGTTGTAAATTAACCGAAATGTAGAACTCGTTTGAATGTGTTTTTAAAATTTATGTGGTCTAGTGATATTCATTTTTATTCGTAAGTGAGAGATCTTAAGTTCGATTCTCGTCAATGACAAATTTGAACCACATTATAAATGCTCGTTTAAAAATGCTTTTAAAATGATTAAAAAAGATCTTAGAAAAAAAAATAAAAAAAAAGTCTTCTACTTGTTCCATGAAGCATTTCAAGCACTTTCCAGAATTCATTTGTGTTTTCCTAAGACTTGCTCCAAAAGCATTTTCACCAAAAACGTTTTCTTTTTTTGTCATTTTAAAAGTAGTTTCAAACGAGAGTCCGTATTCTGAAATCTTATAAACCCTTTTCTTTTGACGAAACATTTTTGCAGTTCATGCTTTGAGTTTCCAGCTCTCGCGGCCGTTAATGTAAGGTTCAAAATCTTGCAGGCTCCTGTGTTGAAAATATCCTGCAAAACTCTGGCTTGCTTCATTTACATTCTTCGGATTGATATAGTTCCTTCCTGGTCGCGGAGAGTGTTTGCAAAACTGGAATATCAAATCGGCAGAAGAACTGAATCAATCCGAAGAAGAATGCGAAAGAATAGAGTCTTGTGCTTAGAACCCGAAAAAAGTTAATTGCAAGGGTAAAAGTCGGCAGTCGGAAGTCGGAAGTCGGAAGGGATCTGAACCTGTAAACGAGAATTTGAGAAAGGAAGGCCTACTTCATCGATGGCGATTGAAACATAATATCCGCCCCCGCGCACCCTCGGGCAAAATTGACAGAGGTGTAAAGGATGCAAGACAATCAATCAACAGACTCGCACACCTAAATCAAAACTTCAGCCTCGAGACACCAAAACGGAGAAACTCAAACTCTTCGCGACATTTTGAGTTGTGTCCAAGCAAACTCAAACACGAAAACTTAAATCAAACGCAAGAAATGAACACAAATTTAATGGACAACTTTGCACAACGAAATTCAATAGATGTCTAATTCGTGCCATGGAACTCGATATCTAATCCTTTTGACAAACCAAGAAACGCAAAATAACATCATCTCCATTGGCACGCAAACTTAACACGGCAAACTAATTAGATGCATATAAATGGGCAAAGGTTGGTTACATAACATCCGCCTAACAAGCGCAAAAACAAAGTTCAAATCCAAAGTAAACATCCATAACCAATACCAAAATTCGGAACAGAAATCCACCTCGAATGACATAGACTGCAACAGATGAAATATCAAATATCGAAATCTATCTTACAGTGACTATGTCATCAATCTTCAAAATCATCCGCACGCACTCGGTGGCCAGAGTGATGGCACTTGTGCTGACGAGCAATGGCTGCACCACATTCTCCTCCAAGATGTTGGTAATCTGCCCCTTCCTCACATTAATACCGGTGTTGATCTCTCCCTGCGCGTGGCGATTCCTCAGCTCAGTCACAATCGAAATTGGGTTCAACCCGGCATTCTCAGCCAGTGTATAGGGAACAACCTCGAGCGCCTCAGCAAACGACTTCACACAATAACCCTCCATCCCCTGCAGCACCTTAGCCCATGCCCCCAACTGCCTCGACAGCTCAATCTCTGGTGCACCCCCACCTGCAATCAGAAACCTCTTGCTCACCAAACACCTCACCACACAAAGAGCATCGTGCAGGCTCCGCTCCGCCTCATCTAGCACCAGCTGATTCGAGCCGCGAACCAGCACCGTGGTGGTCCGACCCATGTTCTGAATCCCTGTGATCTTCACAATCTTCCCATCACCAAGCGAAACCTCCTCAACCATATCAGCATACCCCAGTTTCTCGGCCCGGAAATGCTCGATATTCGCAATGGGCAAGCAATTGAGAGTCTTGGTGATGAACTCAATCTCATCTCTCTCCACATCCTTGATCACCAAGATCTTCGCTTTCGCCAAGTAATGCAAGGACAAATCAGTAACTGCATCTCTCAGAATACTCTTCTGAATCAGCAAAACGTTGCATCCGGTAGCCTTTATCTTTTTTATCATACCCAGAATGTAATTCCTCTCTTCCTTCAGAATCCTATCCATCTGAGTATAATCCGAGACGACAATGCTCTGCTCAATATCGGTTTTCGGAGGCGAAATCTGGAACTGAATCACAGCAATCTTGGCATTCTCCATCCTCGTCGGCCCACCGGCGGCGTGACTCGCCTTCTTATCGAAAACAAGTCCCTTCACCATCTCAGTATCGTCGACAGTTCCTCCGAGCTTCTTCACGATCCTGATATCCCTAAGGTCCACTATCTCCGGCTTCGCCGGGTCCACCACGGAAAGCACGGCGTCCACGGCCATCGGTGCCAGCAGAGTCGAGTACTGGCTCACCACCTTGCTGTTGAGCGATGTGCTTGCAGACTTTACCAGCGAATCACGGTCTGTGAGCTCAACGGGGACGGCCATGGCGGTCAAGACGTCTACCGCTTTGGTGGACGCCTTGTGGAGAGAGTCAGAGATTACAGTCGGGTGGATGCCGTGTGACAGAAGGACCTGGCACTGTTTCAGGAGAGCGCCGGCAACGACGACGACGGTGGTGGTTCCATCTCCGGCGGCAGCATCCTGGGACTTCGAAAGCTCGACGAGCATCTTGGCGGCGGGTTGGAGGACCTCCATCTTGTTAAGAATCGTGGCGCCGTCGTTGGTGATGATAACCTCGCCGTTAGCGGTGGAGATCATCTTGTCCATACCCTTGGGTCCCAGGCTGGTTCGGACGGCATCGGCCACGGCTCGAGCGGCGGTGATGTTGGCCTGGCGGATGTCCTCCTTGCGCTTGTTGTCGACATAGGACTCGGTCTTGGAGGAGCGCGGTTGGGAGATCACTGCCGGTGAAGCCATGGATGCTGCGATCGACGGAACCCTAACCCTAACTGAAATTTCAGAGATCGGTGGAGGGTATCGGGGTGAAAGACGCTAACTTGGCAAGGAAAAGGGTTTCAAAGTTCCGAATTTTGAAACGGTAGAGAGAGAATGGAAACCCTAGAGTCAGTGAGATGCAGAGAGAGTGGGGTTTTAGGTTATGCAAGGGAGAGAGAAAGTGGAGGAGGGCTCTAGAAATTAGACGAAAATGGCCTTGTTGGGAGGGAGTGTTTGATACGCGCCGGGTTTGGATTGGATCGGTTTTATTTGAATTGCGGTTCAACCAATTTGATATGATTTGTATTAACGGGTCATCCGTTAAGAATTTAAGAAGTCTGGTCTATCGTCATGAACTTGTTAATAAATTGGACCATCCAAGTCGGGTCGTTATTCGGTTACTCATTAATAAGTTGGCCATCTTGTTGGGAAGAAGTGTTTGACAAGCTCGCGAGGTGGATGACATCGGTTTTATATAAATTGTGGTTCAATCAAATTGATATGGTTATGTGTTAACGATCATATGTTAAGAATTTAACGAGTAGGGTTTGTCATTAAGAACTTTATAATAAACCAAGTCGTTAGGTCGTTATTCAATTACCCATTTACGAATTGAGTCATTATCTTCTTTTTTTTATATAGAAGAGTTGAGTAATTATTAAGTCACCTGTTAAAAATAAGATAAGACAGTGTTTGTCAAATTTAGATATTAAATATGATAATTCTTTTGTGACTCATTAACGCAACACCAAACAACCCTGCCCGTTAACGAATTAGGCCGTTATCGGATCAATTGTTAAAAATTCGTGAAGATAATGTTTTTTAATATAATACAACCCGTTAAGATAACCAATGGTACTGAAGTTGCTCTCTTCTGTTTCTATTTATATTTTTTGCTTTTTATTTTTATCTTCGAGGGCTGTACTGGAATTTTATTCATGGGTATTTATTTTCTTTTAATAGATAAAAGAAAAAACAGAGTCCAGCTCGAGAGTCATGACGTAAAGGCTCTCAGCGCCACTTCTCTGCAACAAACACAACCAACACGCACACCGTCCCCTGTCAAAAACTCCAATCCCAACAAAAAATGGAGCCCAACCCTCCCTAACTGCTCCAACTGACAAAGCTCACAACCGCCATAACCGCCTTCTTCACACACCCCCAACCCCACAACCATGCCGCACTCCACCCTCTTCCAGGGATATATATTCAGGACCACCACCATGTCCCTCACACCCTCCACCACTTCCACCACTACCGTTCTCGTCTCTCTCCGCGGGACCCGCCGCCGCCGCCACCACGTAACTTTGGTAAGGCCGTCGATGCTGCCGGGATGCTCCATGAGGAACAGCCGGTACCACCACACGCACCGCCTTGCTCCGCCGCCGAATTGGAATGCGCGCTATTATCTGCCGCGTCACGTGGGGGACGTCGCGTGCCAGGCATCGTCTCGGGCGGCGGAGCTGGATTGGAAGCAGAGGAAGCAGCTGAGGAGTTCGGCGGTGCCGTTTTACCAGCAGAATTTGAGCTATGGACTGTTTGCGTACCAGGACGCCTCCGCGAGTGAGGAGTCCGACGCCGAATTGGGGTCGTCTCAGCGCCAAATGGTGAGTTCTGCTCTGCCCGTTTTGTTAAAAATGTTGATTATTTGAATTGGGAACTTTGATTGAGTTGCTTTCGGAATGAAGATTTCATTTTTGAAGTCGAATTGTCGTTGGGGACTTTGATTAAGTTCGCATTTCTTTCCATCATTGTTAAATTCAAATGCAATGTAGCTGCCAATGAACGTAGGGTAGACCGTAGAGCTTAGACATCAGTAAATGTTTTTGAAGCATGGAGCTTTTTCGGACTTCGGAATAGCAGCCGACGAAGTTGTTATAGCACTTTTTTTAAGCACAGCTGAAACCTGTTATTTTTCTCATCATTCTTCTTAATTGTAAAGGTTGTGACTTTTACTTGTTAATATATGACCAGGGTGGTTCGACCCTCGATAACATCGACGAATGGAGATGGAAGTTAACCATGCTTCTTCGAAACAATGATGAGCAAGAATTGGTGTCCAGGGAAAGAAAGGATAGACGCGACTTTGATCATCTTTCAGCACTGGCAAGTAGGATGGGTTTATATAGGTATGTCAGTTTAGCAAGCGTACAGTTATAATGTGTCCAAAATTGTATGTATTCTGATTCTTAATTTTCTTAAGCAGCCGTCAGTATTCTAGAGTTGTAGTATTTAGCAAAGTTCCTCAGCCAAATTACAGACCTGATCTGGACGATAAGCGGCCACAAAGAGAGGTACTTTCTTGCATGTTTATGCTGTATTTAGTTTAATTCATGTATGGAAAGAAATGGATGACGTTCTTTCCTTTGAACATTTGTGAAACAATTGCTCTCTAGTCTATGATGTGGGCTCTGAATTATTAGTTAATTTTGATGCGCATGTTATTGAAGTTACAAGATCTTTTAGGCAATATATTGTTTTAAACTTTTTGAATCGTGTATAGGTTGTCTTACCTTTTGGACTTCATAGAGAAGTAGATGCTCATCTCAAAGCCTACCTATCTCAAAAGCCAATGAGCCAAGGAAATGTATCAGACCTTTCCTTGTCAAGATCAAACAGTAGTAGAAGCATTACTAATGATGGAGTACATTATGAGCAGCAGGAGCCCTTGATACAGAATACTGATGCCATGGAGAAAATTCTTCAGCGGAAAAGCTTGCAACTGCGTAATAGGCAACGACATTGGCAGGTTATTTTTCCCTTCCTTTTGTGAGCATTATTCAGGCGGGAAGTTGATCCTTTTTGCTTTTTGTTAGTTCTTCTGTTTAGATGTAGGAAACAATGCACAGCTTCCTCTGTGAATTTTTTTTTTTTTTGTTGTGTCTTTCTATAGTTTGACTTTGAGATGCAGCTTTTGTTCATCTTCATGTAGCTTCATAGTAGATTTATAGACTTTTAAAAACATTCTTATTGACATGTCAAGCCCTATACAGGAATCTCCAGAAGGTCAAAAGATGCTTGAACTTCGTAAAAGTCTGCCTGCATACAAGAAGAAAGATGCACTGTTAAAAGCTGTGTCAGAAAATCAGGTGAGTTGTAATTTATTACTTCTACAATTGGTTATGGATGATTTCTTTTCCTCACCAGCATAGTTAAGTTTTTTTCTTCACATTATGTTGAGCAGGTCTTAGTTGTCTCAGGCGAAACAGGTTGTGGTAAAACTACGCAGCTCCCTCAATACATTTTAGAATCTGAGATTGAAGCTGATCACGGAGCTTCCTGCAGTATTATTTGTACCCAGCCTAGACGGATATCTGCCATGGCTGTTTCTGAAAGAGTTGCTGCAGAACGAGGGGAGAATCTGGGGGAATCTGTAAGTTACTGTTTTGATGACATGGATTTATCATCAAAGTGTTAGGCTTAATTGATTTCTTCTCTTTTTTTATTTCACTTGGCTGTTGATCATTTATCTTTTTTCTAGCTGATTTGAACTTAAATCTCTCCCTATGGTAATAGGTTGGTTACAAAGTTAGGCTTGAAGGTATGAAAGGGCGGGACACCCGGCTTCTTTTTTGCACCACGGGTATATTATTGAGGAGATTACTTGTTGACAGAAAGTTGAGAGGTGTTACACATGTCATTGTTGATGAGATTCATGAACGCGGAATGAATGAAGGTAATTTTCAATTTTGGAAAGTAAATTTGTTGATTGGTATTTCTAATGTGGTGTTAAGCAAAGCCTTGCATTTGTTTCAGATTTTCTTCTTATTGTTCTGAAAGAACTTCTCCCTCGCCGGCCAGAGTTGAGGTTGATTTTGATGAGTGCCACCCTAAATGCTGAGCTTTTCTCCTCCTACTTTGGTGGTGCTCCAATGATTCATATTCCCGTAAGTTCAGGGAACTAGGCTTAGTTTTTTCGTCTTTTAATCAACTCTTGTTTCTTTTAATTATCTGTGCCATTTATGTATCCAAACTGTCATGTAGCAATCTATGATCATCATTGTGTTTCATGTCAATATAGCATGATCTTAGGTGATTTCAGGTGCCATTTGTATTGCAAGTACAAAGTATTTCCTGATTCCTTCAGTGAATCCACTTTTGATTCAATTACATTTGTACACAATCATCGTTTATTTTCTTGATTACGTTTTGATAGAGATGTTCTCAGCATAAGGTATACTGGACTCATTTGATTTTGCTGTTGGGCATTGCTCTATTTACAGGGGTTTACATACCCAGTCCGAGCACATTTTCTGGAGAATATTCTAGAAATGACTGGGTATCAGTTGAATCAATATAATCAGATTGATGATTATGGTCATGAAAAGTCGTGGAAAATGCAGAAACAAGCTCAAGGTTTCAAAAAGAGGAAGAGCCAAATTGTTTCTAGTGTTGAGGTATAGGAAATTTGTGTCTTATTTAGTTTGCGTTGCAATCCCCTAGGTTGTATTTAATTTTTTTTGTTCCCTTTTGAACAGGATGTACTTGAAGCTGCTGACTTTAGGGAGTACAGTCCAAGGACTCAGGAGTCTCTGTCCTGTTGGAATCCTGACTCCATTGGTTTTAACCTCATTGGGAATCTTCTTTTACACATAGTCAGGAAAGAACGGCCTGGCGCAATTTTGGTTTTTATGACGGGTTGGGATGACATAAATTCCTTGAAGGATCAACTCCAAGCTCATCCCCTATTAGGAGATCCTAGCAGGGTCCTACTGCTAGCATGTCATGGTTCCATGCCTAGCTCTGAGCAGGTGATGTCACTGTTCTTTTGTGTTAATTCTCATTGCATAGTGCATACAGATACTACCATTGTCTAGTGATGGAAAAACACTGGATAATGAGCTTTTTGACTTTCTCGATCCTCTAAGGATTCTTGTACTGAGGAGCTAATCAATAATTCATTACAGCTTCATATTTGTTCAATGAATCTTTTGATGCTATCACTCAAAAATTTTAAATGGGACTCTTATCATTTTTGGGTTGTTATTCTTCTTCTTGTAGTTCAAGGAATGGATTTATATTTTATTAAAGTTCATTTTTTGTTGTCTTTGTAAACAGAAATTGATATTTGATAAGCCAGAAGATGGTGTTCGGAAAATAGTTCTAGCTACAAACATGGCTGAGACTAGTATCACTATCAATGATGTAGTTTTTGTTGTTGATTGTGGAAAGGCGAAAGAGACATCATATGATGCACTAAATAACACTCCCTGTTTGCTTCCATCCTGGATTTCAAAGGCTGCTTCTCGGCAAGTAAGACAGTCTGACAGTTTCCATATCAATTTGATTATTTTTCTAGTTCATGGTTGGATATTCTGATATGATGCAATGCATGACTTTGTACTGACTGTAATGCTTCTTAGTTAAACCGTGCAATTACTTTTGTCTTGTGGTGCTCAAACTTTCACTAAAGTTGCTCTCTTACAAGGAGATTTAATACATGGGTTGACAATATTAATTGACGCCTTTAATCTGTAGAGGAGAGGCAGAGCTGGTCGTGTTCAACCTGGCGAGTGTTACCATCTGTACCCCAGATGTGTATATAATGCCTTTGCTGAATATCAGTTGCCTGAACTTTTGAGGACTCCTTTGCAATCTTTATGTTTACAAATCAAAAGTCTACAACTTGGAAGTATTTCAGAGTTCCTATCTAAGGCCTTGCAGCCACCTGAACCTCTGTCGGTAAATTTCTGTCCGAGTACTCTCAGATTATTTTTTATAAAACTTGCATGGGAGGTGATAGTCTTGTATTGCTTTTGAACTATTTCTAAAATTAACATGTGAATTATCATAGTTTGACAAAAAAATATGCGAATTAAGATGTAATTATTCTTAACAGTCTGATCTATGCATATATCTTCATATCAGTCCTCACAATTTTTTTTGTTTTGTTTTGTAGGTTCAAAATGCTGTTGAGTATTTGAAGATCATTGGGGCCTTAGATGATAGTGAAGATCTGACAGTGTTAGGTAATGGATGATTACCAAAGCTGTTTTAAATTGTGTGTTGATTTGTTTGCAAGTCAGAAAGATTAATGATTTTATGCTCTGCAGGACGTCACCTGTCAGTGCTTCCCGTTGAGCCCAAACTTGGAAAAATGCTTATATTAGGGTCTATTTTCAACTGTCTGGATCCAGTAATGACTGTTGTTGCAGGCCTCAGTATGAGAGATCCATTCCTTATGCCGCATGACAAGAAGGATGTAAGTATGATATAGTGTTCCTTTTTACGGTTTGCTGTTGCGTATATTATAATGGTGTCTCCCGTCCCCTGGCACGCCATCATATTCCTGTCTCATTCAAAAACTGATCTTTTCCCCGACTGAATAATTGTAGTTGAGCGTTGACTTTCATCATTTTCACTAACCTTCAAAGTAAAGGGACATGCAAAGAAGTTAACAGTAGTCAGTTATTGTATGTCTTTTTATATATTAAAAAATATCCCTAAACACAGTTCTCTTCCTGTTTTTTCCTGGGTAAGCAACAAGCATAGGTTCAATAGTAACCATGTCATTTTCAACTTGTGTAGCTTGCAGAGTCGGCAAAAGCACAGTTCTCTGCTCGTGAAAACAGTGATCATCTTGCTCTCGTCCGAGCTTATGATGGTTGGAGAAGTGCTGAAAGAACACAGTCTGGCTATGAGTACTGCTGGAGAAACTTCCTTTCTGTGCAAACTCTAAAGGCCATTGACTCTCTTCGGAAGCAGTTCTTCTTTTTGCTCAAGGATGCGGGTCTGGTTGACCATAATACAGAAAACTGCAATATGTGGAGCCATGATGAGCATCTTGTCCGAGCAGTCATCTGTGCTGGATTATTTCCTGGAATATGCTCTGTCGTGGTAAGTTGTTATGCATTTCTTATAATGTTAGTATATTTTTCATCTTCTAATTTTTTTTATTCGCATGAAAAGAAACTATTTGTCGTAATAGCCTCTTTTACTCTGTGTACAATATACAAAGAAAGGAATGATATGCTCAAGTGAGCAAAACAGAGTGATAAGACGGTGTTGTGATCTTCACATTCAGTTGAATCAATGACCCAATAGATATGTCCAAGTTAACAAAAAACTGTGATAAAGGGGACATGATTCTTCAGATTAAGTCGAATTTCTGAATGGCCACTGATTTTGTTTGCATCTGGTTTGCTTGTGGATGGCTTGTCTTTTCTCATTTATTGTATATGTTGTGCACACGTCCCACAGAACAAAGAGAAGTCGATTATGCTGAAAACACAGGAGGATGGACAAGTGATGCTATACTCAGTTAGTTTCTTGTCTTTGGTTGAATTCATGTTTCCTTCTTGTATTGCTTGAAGTTTTCTATTCTAATTGTGTATGATGACACATTTTCTGTTTTGTTGTTTTTTATTATCGATCTATCAGAGTTCTGTCAATGGAAGCATACCCAAAATTCCATATCCATGGCTTGTCTTCAACGAAAAGGTGAAAGTGAATTCGGTTTTTCTTCGGGATTCAACTGGTATATCTGATTCTGTGCTCCTTTTGTTCGGAGGCAACATTTCCAGGGTTGGCCTGGTACGTCTATTGATCTTGGACATGATTGTTACTTTTTTGGTGTTTTCTTCATGAAAAAATAGTAAATACTCCTCCTTGCTTTTGGTAGGATGGGCACTTGAAGATGCTGGGAGGATACTTAGAGTTTTTCATGAATCCCGCATTAGCAGAAACATATCTTTGCTTAAAGAGGGAGCTTGATGAACTGATCCATAATAAGGTTTGTATTTGTCCACAGACACATGAACAGTCACTCCATTTATTGCTAAATGCTAACATGGGGATGCGTTCTTTGTAAGCAGCTCCTGAATCCCAAATTGGATATGCAATCACACACGAACCTCCTATCAGCGCTAAGATTACTGGTCTCAGAGGATCAATGTGAGGGTAGATTTGTATTTGGTCGCAAGGTGCTAGTGCCCTCAAAGAAGGCAACACAAGAGAAGGTACCAAAGTTAAAGGGCACCATGAAGAAAGTTGGGGAGAAGAATAATTACAAAAGTCACCTCCAAACATTGCTCACCAGAGCTGGGCATGATGCACCCACCTACAAAACAAAACCATTGAAAAACAACCAGTTCCGTTCCACAGTCATCTTCAATGGGTTGAACTTCGTAGGCAAACCTTGCAATAGTAAGAAAGAAGCAGAGAAGGACGCAGCTGCTGAAGCTGCACTCTGGTTAGAGGGAGAGAATCATTCATCGTCCACAGATGTTGATCATATGTCGATGCTGCTTAAGAAAAGTAGAAAGAAAAGCCAGAAAAGGACCTCATTTGATCGTGCCAAAAGGGGTTAAGGGTTGCTCGTCATATAGTGGAATTGAGCATACAATCAAAAGCACAATCAGCGGCAAAGAGCTGCCCGAGGCTGGTCCAACTTGAAAGATTAGGGTGAATAAAAATTGAACATCAATCTTCTAGGCCGTTGAGCTACATTCAGAATAGAAGCTACATTGTATAGATCAGTTTCGGCATTTGCAGATCCGTATTTGGAAACGGGGTGATATAGGACATTCTTTATCGGCAGATGCGCCCATATTTTGGAAACGGGTGATTTGGCACATTCTTCATAGGGTATGGAGAATGTACCTTGTTCTGTCGAAGTAGCGGATTATTCTACAAGTCTATTTTTACGGCAGCTTATGGATCTCACTGACCCATGGCTACTGCTGGGCATGCGTCAAAGAGCTGCATCTTGTATATATTCGTATCGGTGGAGCAGTCTTAGGGTTGTGTCTGTAAAGCAGCAGCTTATTATTTAAATTTTAGACAGGGAAAGCATGGCGGAGTTTGCCTCATGCCTGCGCTAGAACTTGTAGCTCGGCACACACTGGTCAGTTTCGGCCCCCCGTAGCTGGTAATACCATTGAACTTATTGAACGCTGTCCTTATGATGTTATAAATAATATAGAAATTTTCTTTTCCGATTCAAAATTTTGTGCGAATCATGATAGGTTGTGTTTGTTTGACCACCAACTGCTGCATGAACTCTGTTTGAACTAAACGGCATTGAATACTGTGATCCGGGCTTATCCCCCGATTGAGCTACTCACCTTCGATTACTTGCTGAGAGCTGTTTGTTTGCTGGACTTGCGGCACCTCCCAACCAAGACCCGCTGACAGTTGCAAGTTCACTGCGAGTAAACGAAAGTTAGGACATCAAACATATCATGTTAGCGTGGTCACTTAACTTTCTTGCAACACAAGTTAGAAAAAATGTAGGTTTATCCACATACAAGCTGATAGATTCAAACTAGGTTTGAAAACTGCGCAAAAATACAATGCTACGAGCAAGCAGGAAGCAAATGCTCCATATTGGAACCTCTTCTGCTGAAGGCGAAAGAGGTTTCTGGCAAGTATCGAACCGTTCTTCATTTTTTACTCTGACTTTTACATAACTGAACACTCTCTACCCAAAATACCAAGATCACATCTGCATAAACATGCTTTAATCTTTGGTAAGAAATGTAATCTGATGTAGGAGGAGATTGAAGATCAAAGATCGAATACGAAGTAGGTGGCTAAATTACGATGTTATGGTCAATTCAAATGTAAGCAGTTCTGTTAGAAACCTGATTAAATAGGTATGTTCATGAAAGCTAATTAATCCAAACAGAAAAGGGAGCTAAATAAATTCAGATAACAGCATCACTAAATTCTTTATATAACAGAAACCGAAGCGAGACCAAACATCGAAACCCACCACCGTGCTCAGCCATTCAAACCCACAGATCGACCGCTGCATAACTTTAAAACCATGGTGAAGCTATCCAGTGCCGAAGTTGGCATAACTTTAAAACCATAGTAAGAAAGAAGAAGAGAAAGATTCAGCTGCCGAAGCTGCACTTTGGTTGAAAGGAGAGAACCATTCGTCTTCCACAGCACAGATACCGATCACATGTCGCAGATTATTCCGCACAGGTTTTTTTACTGCTGCTTACAGATCATTCAAACCGAGCCTACTGCTGTAAGGTTCAAACGCCAAAATTATCCCCGCGTTTTACTCACTTGACCAATTCAGTCCCGTGTTTTCAATTTATCCAATTTAGTTCGCGTCTTTTCGCTACTACCCTGAACATGCTTCCTCAATTTCTTTACAAACTAACAAAGGAGATTTGGGAACCAATGGCATCAAATATTGGGATGCATTTTTCTAAATTGAAACAAACGATATTGGGAGATGGGGAAAGAACTCGGGCCTTCGGGTGCAAGTGTAAATGTTCTTGAACAAATAACCTATAAGTACCTTACAAATACTAAACAATGGGATGGCTTACTGATGCAGAAGTTCAAGGGATTTATTCAAACTGGTTCTAAACCTTTCGACGTTAAGCATTTACATTTTGTGCATTCAGATAAGTTTACATGAAGGCTTGCCATCCTCGCATTCGATTCTTATTCGGGTGTCAATTTTCAGCGTGCTCTCGTTTCTGTTGATCTTACATTCCAAATACTTGATCTTCATATCCCTCCAAGGCTCTCCGAAGTAGTTTGTTGCAATCCCTTCGAACCCTCCGAGCTGAAGTATTTGGACAAGAGCTGCATTTTCAGGGAGGAACATAATGTTTGTGAGGGCAGCTCCATGAACCCCCCCATTAACACATCACAAAAGCTTACAGCTTCTGCAATCCTTGACATGTTCCTACCAGCGTTCGTATCAGTTACCTTGTCGCCCAATCTTCTAGCCATCTTGGTAATTTGTTTCGGATTGGTGAAACACCTCGACCTCGTGCTCCTTCTCGATATGATGAGAAGCTGGGGCTTTTTACGCCGGCCACCACCTCTGATTCTGGTTGCATTGGCCCTCTTTAGTGAATTAAGTTTTTCTTAAGAAACGCTCCTTAGGCCAGAACAGTGACGAAAATCGATGATGCTTTAGGCGGCCTCTAGGCGGTCTAGGCGGCGCTAGGCGGAGCTAGGCGGCGCTAGGCGGAGCTAGACGGAGCTAGGCGGTTTGAATTTTTGTTTAATTAAAACTTAATTTGATTGGGTGTATTTTTCGCGTCGGTTCTCTTTCTCGCTGTGCACAGACTCACAGACACATTGACAACCCTAATTTCTTCCCTGAGTTCTCTCTCGCGGCTCGCCGTCGCTTTGCTCTGCCCAGCGCAGCGCCTAATTCGTCGCGGCTCGCCGTCGCCTGTGCTCTGCTCTGCTACTTCATCGCCGGCGCTCTCTTCATCTCTGGTTAGTCGTAATCTGGTACGTGGTAACTATAGCATCTGCATCACCGATTCATAGAAACCCATGTTCCATTTGGTAGATTTTTTACTCGGACCATTTCGTTAATGGTAACCTTAGCTTCTGTATCGCTTTGCAGAACAAAAGCTAATATTCCCCGAGTCTCTGACTCTACCTGTAAGTCTCTCCCCTTCTCTGTCAAGTTGTCAATGAGCACTGCATTACAGACTTAACAGTAGTGCTGCCTGCAAGGCTGCAATAATACAATTTCATGGACGACTTGATCACTGCAAATTTCTAAGTCTAGTGTGTTGATCGAGGAGCCGAGCATTTTGTCAATGTCGAATGTGACTTCAAGATTAGAGATGGAACCTTGATAGTTTTGCAGTTAGTCTTGTATGGTACAAATTTGTTCGAATTTTATTGATGTTGGAACTGGTAGTGTTTGCACT
>JADOBS010302620.1:0-14714 GCA_015708375.1 Cydonia oblonga | reverse complement strand
ACTCATTCAAGTCATTCTTTATGTTGAAGAGGTGATCAGACTTCTTCTTGATCGAGCGGTGGGACAAATATTCCTTAGTGAAAACCAAGGAAAGTTCGTTGAAGTTCGGATTGAATGTAGCGGCAAGGTGTGGAACCAATCTTGCTCCTTGCCTTGGAGTGTCATGGCAAAGATCTTGCACATAAGAGCATCATTGTTGGTGTAGAGGGTCATGGCACTTCCGTAGTGCATCAGGTGTATGTCCGGATCTTCATCTCCTTTGAACAAGGTGAAATATGACGGGCTGAACTTCGTGGTGGCTCCATCTGCTCGATCTCGTATGTAAAATGTGACCTGCTCAGGTTGGCCACTTCTCTTTGAAAGACATCGTATGTAGTGTTAATGCGGTGGAATCCGCACAGCTGCTCTACTATGAGCCTTTGTACTTCTCCCTGGATTTGTGCCTGGTAGGGCAATGGAGCCTCCAGCTACCCCTAGTGTTGACATGCCGATCCATGTTGCTCTTCGACATATCCTGCTTGTCTGTGTCGCGACTGCAGTGCACATGGTTCGTCCTATGTTGCACGTTGTTGCTTTTGCAGGGGCTGCTAGTGGAACTTGAGCTAGACTGCTCTCATGCTTTCCTCTGGGAGTCATGCGGCTGCCTACTCTGTTGGCTCGTAAGAGAATCTCCTTGTGGGCCTAGCCTCATATGGACACTTCTCCTGGAATGTCCTAAATGTTCGTCGGAGTGTGGACCCAACCTTGAATGCACACTGACTCGTGAGCCGAGTTAGGAATGAACGTTTCTCTGTGCATCTAGGGGACAGAAGATGTTTCCCCGAGGGCCCAAACAAGAGTGCACACTACCTGAACGCTCGGTTTGTGGCAGGCTGAACCTTTTTTTGTCAGGACATCGCTGGAATGAGTCATGTTCTTGCGCCCTAGTCCTGCTTCGGGACACCTCGTCTGGGGAGCACTACATCTCGATGCGCACGAGGAGTTAGTTCAACAAGGTGGTCTACTGCGTGAGGGCGTCGTCAAATTGACGACTTGCTAGGGCAGGTGGTGCTTGCCATTTGGATTGGAAGAGCCTGGAAAATGGGCGTCTCCATGTGTGGTGGAAGTATAATGGACTGCAGGTATAAAGCTTGAGCCCAAAGCAGGTATTCTTGCAGAAAAGTGGGGTGAAAGTAACCCTGAATCGATCGCGGGTCCAGTGGTCGGAATCTGGATGGCTGAATGTGTCCTTGGAATGGATTGGGTCACGGGTCACGGGGAGAGTTGGACTAGCGCCTGCTCGCCTTGGGCCTACATGGTCGTGGGCCCTCCTAGCCGTTGGGCTACCACATAATGGCCTGCTGGCTGGGTGGCTTGGGCTTGGGCCCATCGAGCTACATGGCTGGCAACAGCTGCCATGTTCTGGCTCAGGTTTTGGCCTACTATGCAGCAAGGCCTGCTGTCGCAGTGGGCTAGCCCTCCTGCCCTAGGCTTGCTGTGGTAGCTGCCAAGTTTTGGGCCTCCTGCCCATGGGCTTGGAAATGGACCTGGGCCTCCTGCCTAGGGTTTGGTTGGGTGAGGCGCTGCAAGGGCAGCGGCGGTGGAAGTGGTGTAGTGTTCTGGTGGCCTTGCAGTGGCTGCTGGGTCATAGCAATGGGGCTCCTCATGTCATCGTGTTGAGCCTTGAGGATCTCCGTCGTGGGGCTATGTCATCGTCTCAACTCTCCAGTCCAAATCCTTGCACGTATAGGGTTCTATACGTCTTAGTTTCTAAATTTCCTACCATTGTATCCTTTCTCCAATGATTGATCAAGAAACTTTTCTTGGAAAAATTAATTGATACGACTTGTGAGAAATTCAACGTAATAGAAAATTCAAGAAACAAATGCGAGAGGCTTCTTCGAGTATTTTGAATCAGCTCTCAATGAAAGCACCAATTTGTCGATGCAAATTTCCGCAGTCTTCAGTCTTAACGAAAATGCACCTGCAAAATAATCAACACCTTTGATCAAAGATCTAAGGCTCATGTGCCCACGAGGTGGGGGGGTTAGGTCAACGAATCTCCGATGCCTAAGTTAGTTTCTCTGAGAGAGTAAAGTGTTTAGGGCTTTTTTAGGGTTGTAAAACCTCTAAAAATTTGGTAGAATATGGGGTATTTATAGGGATAGGGGTGACATGTTGTTTATGAAGAGATATTCTCAAGATATTAAATAGGAAATAATATCTTGAGATAATGGTGTAATTATCCCTAATTTATTTAAATTATGATTACTTAATTGATTGGAGTCAATCTTCAAATGGGAATGTATTAAAGATAGAATTTAGGTAATTAATCCTTATCTTTAATTTCTTGCCAATAACAAAGCCACAAACCAAAATACCAAAGACAACCATATAATTTATGTCCAACTAATCACAACCATATATTTTCAGAAGTTCCATGACTATTAGAAAGTGGATGTGACAAAATATGAGGCTCCCAAGCAACTAAAAACAACTATTTGTGCGTATACCTAGGGAAACATTAGAGTGCTACAATTTCATTTTCTTTATATACGCCGTGAAAGGTATAATGTCGAAGTAATGGCATGCGGGTAGAAAAATCTACTGTTATAAACGAACTAAGGAAAAAGAAGCAAGATAATTTAAAGGGAACGGGAACATACGAGATTTATATAGGGGTGTGATATCCACAAGCCCCATTTTACTTCTCACATATCTTTTTAATTTTTAGCCGTCGGATCGGATGAATTGAAGAAGATCAACGGACAAGAATTATTAAGGGGTGTGTAAGAAGTAAAATAGGATGTGTGGATAGCACACCCCTTTATATATTATATATATGAAGAAGAAAAATGATATCAAGACAAGGGTATTTGCAAAGACAGATTTGAATAGACAAAATAATAGTCAAGATTTAAAATCTAATATTATTATAGTCTCCTGTTTATGTGCCGATAGTACTATAGTTCAATAGCATTCATCCCAACTTGCAAATCAGAGATTTTAAGTTTAACTATCATAAATGACAAGTTAGACACTTAATTATAGTTGGTCTATTAAGAGGCCTATTAAACAAATCCTCCATTAATATTCTTTTTTTAACAAACGATAGCATTTGTACATGGAAGGGGAATTTGTAGGATCAAACCCATACCATAATGTATAAGCATTATTGTTTTCCGTCACTGCAGTCAAGTGTCATCTTACTATTCCATCTAATTAGCTGGATATCGCCTCTAACTATTTCAACTACAAGTCCCTTGTAATATGTAAAGAACTTGTAATTTAGTTGGTTAAGAACATTCGCTCTTGCATTGATTCTTCCCTCATCCAATATTTCTTAACAAAAAGAGTTTTTAAGAAAGAAGGAAATAATAGCCATGTGTAGATAGATGTCCCATCTGGCAACAACAGAAAGTTTATTTATTCTAATGGAAAAACTTTTTTTTTTCTTCCTTTTTTTAATTCTCCAGGCTAGGCTAAAGAAAGGGAGAGAGTTTAAACTCAGGATGGAGCGGGATCAAAATGAAAACTTAATCAACCAAAATAATCTCCCATTTGCACTAACGAAAACCTTAATTAGGCTTTGTTTAATGTCCAGTGAGTTTAGAAGGGATATTTTTTTTCATGTCTAATACATTTTCTACCTTCAACTTATACAGGATTTGAAAATTGCTTCCATTTTTCATTTAAGGTATAATGAATATAAAGAGTTATCCAATTCAAGCCAATCATAAACACCAAACAAGTCCTTGGACACTTGAACAGCGATTACAATGAACTTCAAGGCTGAGAAATATAGACAATTGAAAATAACTCATCTACTCTTTTTTCTCTCCAATCTAAGTGGCATTCTTATATTGGAGATTACAATAGTTCTATTGCAATCTAAGGCATGGGAATGAAGTCGTTTTCCATTATTTTATAGTTACGAACGTAACATAATTTTCCATACAAAATTCATAACTTAGCAACCGAACATATATTGTAGCACAAAGATACATTATACTGATGTCGTTCTAATCTTTGAGTCATTATCTTGACTATTTTTGTTGTTTTGGGACTGTACCATAATGACAAATGTTCTGCAGTGGTAACTTAAATCTGTCCGCCCATTTCCACTTTGTGTAAACCTTTGAAAATGTAGCATGACGACTATTTTTGTTGTTTTTGTTGTTTACACAAGCATATGCTCAAACATCCATACATTTCCACTTTGTGTAAACCTTGATCCCTTCAATAACCCATGGGATTAATAATATTCCAATTTATAGAATTATTATTTGGTCTTTGAATGTGTGACAAAATCAAGCTAGCTAGGCTACAGGTGTCATTTAAAAAAAAATGATATGTATGATCAATGATCCATATCGATTTATAGAGAAAAATATCTTTTTTCTTATATAATGCACAATTTAATATGCTGCCACTGTCATCTTCTATCTATGCAACCTCTTTGCTATGAGCTCCCACTATAAAATGGCCACAAGCCTTTGCATCCGTTGTGCCACACTCTCGCCCTTTTTCATATATAGTTGACAAACATTTTGGCCTGAACCAGAGCAAGAAAATTAGTGTCATTAATTAGTACAATGAGTGATAGTACTACCCTCCCAGATACACAGGGAAAAATCATCCTCCGAGATGCATGGGACTACAAAGGCCGCCCAGCTGAGCGGTCAAAAACTGGCAGCTGGACGGCGGCCGCCATGATTCTTGGTATAACTAGCTACCCACCCTGCCTATGCTTATGTGCTTCCTTCACTCAATTGCTTCTTGCATACACAGAGCTGGTCTTTGATATTTATTTATAAAAATTCTCAGGTGCAGAGGCCTGTGAGAGGCTAACGACGCTAGGAATTGCTGTGAACTTGGTGACTTATTTGACGGGTACCATGCACTTGGGCAGTGCAACCTCGGCCAATATTGTCACCAACTTTCTTGGAACCTCCTTTATGCTCTGCTTGCTCGGCGGTTTTGTGGCAGACACCTTTCTTGGCAGGTAATTAGTTTTCAATTGGCTTTACATTTTGATTTTGGATTTGCCAATACCAATGTCCGCTCATTCTTGGTGTATGTGCGCTTTGAATTTACTACAAACAATAATTCATGATTTAACTTTTCATTGAGAAAAGTGTAATACTAAAGGATCTCATTTATATTAGATTTAGATGTTAATTAATTATAATATAAGTTGAAAAACTTCTCTTACATTACTTTTCAAATCTCGGCAGGTACCTGACAATAGCAATATTTGCCACCATCCAAGCAATGGTAAGGCTTCTAATTTACCATTAGCATTGAGAAGTGACTCTCACCCAATATAAATACATAATCAATTCATTTCTAGGTGTTTTTCTAATTACGTATCTTATACCATTGATGAAGTCTATTAACCAGGGTAACTATCTCTTTTGTACAAGCACACACATTATTCTACCCTACTTCTCTTTTCGTGCTGTTTTTTTCTTTTTTCTTTCTTTAATTTCTTGTTTTGGTTCTTAGGGTGTGACAATATTGACCATCTCAACCACAGTCCCCAGCCTCCAACCCCCCAAATGCACCGCTGGAACCGGCTTGCAGTGCCTCCCGGCCAGTGGGAAGGAGCTGACGGTCCTCTACACAGCCCTCTACCTCACCGCCCTTGGCACCGGAGGCCTAAAATCAAGCGTTTCAGGGTTCGGCTCTGACCAGTTCGACGAATCGGAAAAACAAGAAAGAAAACAAATGACGAACTTTTTTAACTGGTTCTTCTTCTTCATAAGCATAGGCTCACTCGCTGCAGTCACAGTTCTGGTTTACATCCAAGACAACTTGGGGAGGCAATGGGGGTATGGAATCTGTGTCTGTGCAATTGTGCTCGGCCTCATTGTGTTCTTGTCAGGCACACGACGGTACCGTTTTAAGAAACTTGTGTGCAGCCCTCTGACGCAAATTGCAGTGGTGTTTGTGAACGCGTGGAAGAAAAGGAATATGGAACTGCCGTTGGACTCGACTTTGTTGCACAACGTTGGTGACATAGATGATGGACTAACGGAGAAGAAGAAGCAAATGTTGCCTCATAGCAAGCAGTTCCGGTTAGTGTTATCAACCCTCATTCCTACATACCTATCTCAGCTAACTACTTTAATTGCATCGACTGTTTTTTTAACTTATTCATCACATCCTGTGTATACAAAATAATGTGTTTATATGACTTCTCAAAAGAAAATACGATTTAAAGTGAACTCAAATTTAAATTATCTTAATATTGCTAATTTATTTCATGAATAAAATTTGAATTAATTAACAACATATCTAACCATATTACACGTTAAAAAGTCGAATTAACAATATGTCTAACCATATAATACGTTGAAAAGTTTAACAATATTACATATAAAATTATTCCAGAGTGAAATTTACATAAAGTCTCTGGTGTTTATCGATTAGTCCATATGTGAAACTAAACTTAATTGCGCATCAAGCATTATTGACGAGCCAATCATTTTGGTTAGCTCTTAGCTGCCAATACTAAAGACTAGAAATAGTTATTGAAGAAAAGATTTAAAATTGTTTCAACCTAAAATACTACAAAGAGTGGTGTTCGTGTACTTTGTCCCTACACTATTTGGGGGATGTGACAATTGCAAAGGGGCTTATCCTCTCTTTTCTTTTTGGATAATTACATGCACCAACCAATAGGCAACATTAATTATCCAATTAGTGTATACATATTTGAAATAGATTAGGATATGAGGTCACCTAGTTTTTGGAAGGATGAAATGATGAATTGAAACTATCTAATCAACAATTTAGATTCTGTTCAACACAAATCATGGACCAATATTTCTCACATGTATTTTGTTACATATAAAAGGATAATATTTCCATCTTATCATGTGGGGATAAACATATTCTTTTATTTGTGAATAACGTATCTTGACCGAATAAATTCAATAATTAAAACATTTTAATTTATTAATCCTCATTTGAAGATCACTCCTACAAAAAATCATTCAAGGATTGTTTAACGTATCAAACAAATGGACAGTTTATCATGATATATTATTTGGTACATTTACTGTCGATTTGTTTTATACATTTGAATGACAAAATGATTTCAAATGAAGATTAAGAAATTGAATAGTTCTCTAATTTGTATGGTCAAAATACGTTATTCACAAACCCCCAAGGGAATGGAAGTACTATCCTATGTAAAATGGTGAGTGCATATGGATGTGTAGTATGGTGCTATATATAATATGGAGAGAATCAAAAGCATATCAGGAGGGACGGAGCCAGTCTGTCCTGCATGAAATTCAATCGATCCTCACGCCATTTCTTTTGGAGTTTGGTTCTAGTTATCGCCTTCCCCAGTCATCCAAAACCAAAAGTCATCATGTTCCCCAGCTCCATCGGTCACGGACATATTTCCTTTGCTTATATATTCCACTACCTCCTTCTGTCCCTGATTTGCGTTGTTCCCTTTGCATTCCATCATGCACTATTATCATTTGAAAAATCTTTTTTTGGTACAAGAGAACAACTCCCAAAACTATAAATTAAAATAAAATAAAACAAAAGTGATGATCATGTGACTCACAAAACTTTCCCTTGTGCTTGTTACATGACTATGTTCTTATATTTGTGTTATTTTGTTCTTTTTTTCTCATACTGCACCTAAAACTACAGAAAATGGAAATAGGTGAACTAATTAAGAAAAAGTTAAGTGGAACGTTCCTGTCACGTGACAAATCTAATAATATGAAGAAGAAAAAAAACTTATAATACATGTCACATTTTAATGAGACTCGATTTATTACTCAACCTTTCATGTAACAGAAATTTTCCCTAAATATTTTTCTTAAACTAATGAAGATCTATATATGTTTAAATAAAATATCGTTCACTACACCACTGATGGGAACTATTTATTACTTACATAAAAACGATGCTACCATGAAGTTGTACATTTGGCTGATAAGAACATGTATTAGGATTTAGGGTTTGTCAACAATTTGAATTAATTGGTTTCTTCTAGTGCAGTTTCTTGGATAAGGCGGCAATCAAGGAACCAAAAACAGAAGGTGGTAAAACCACGATCGGAAACAAATGGAGTTTATCAACCCTAACCGATGTTGAAGAAGTAAAATTGATCATCAGAATGTTACCAATATGGGGCACTACCATAATTTTTTGGACAGTTTATGCCCAAATGACCACATTCTCAGTGTCCCAAGCAACCTCCATGGACCGGCACATCGGAAAATCGTTCCAAATCCCGCCGGCATCCCTCACTGCTGTCTTTATAGGCAGCATTCTATTAACTGTCCCAGTTTACGACCGGATTATAGTCCCAGTTGCAAGAAAAGTACTAAACAACCCTCAAGGACTAACCCCATTGCAACGCATAGGGGTTGGTTTGCTCTTCTCAATATTTGCCATGGTAGCAGCAGCACTCACAGAAGTGAAGCGTCTGAACGCCGCAATATCACATGGGTTGACAGGCAATCCAACGGCTGAGATCCCACTGAGTGTTTTCTGGCTGGTCCCACAGTTCTTCTTTGTGGGGGCAGGAGAAGCCTTCACGTACATTGGGCAGCTGGACTTTTTCCTTAGGGAGTGCCCGAAAGGAATGAAAACAATGAGCACAGGGCTGTTTCTGAGCACCCTCTCGTTAGGGTTTTTCGTGAGCTCACTGTTGGTGAGTATAGTGCACAAGGTGACAGGGGACACGAACCCATGGCTGGCAAACAATCTCAACCAAGGAAAGCTTTATGATTTCTATTGGCTATTGGGACTTCTGAGTGCTTTGAATTTGGTTGTCTATTTGTTTTGTGCCAATTGGTATGTCTACAAGGACAAAAGACTTGCTGAGGAGGGCATAGAATTGGAGGAAGTAGAGATTTGTGTCCATTAATAAGTACAAAAGACATGGTATATGTTTCAATTTACTTCCCTATCTTGTGTTTTCTTTGTTACATAAGCTTGGAATTAATCTTGTATGTATAAAAGATAAAGAAATGAAGAATCATTAAAGCTCGTTAATCATCATTGGCTCCACGTTTTCATAATTTTACTTTGGTTATGTTTTAGAATGTAATAATACGTGTCTTAAATAATTTCTTGACTGTCTCTCTAATAGGTGCTGCTCCAATCCACATGTATATGAGATTGATCTCTATTAGAGCATCTTCAATCAGAGGAGTATATGCAGATGTATACCAATGTCGGTTTTGAGGGGGACTAATAGGAGCCATTGCATAGGTCCCCCAATATTTTTGCACCCAGATATATTAAACAATATATAATTTGTTCAACAATAAACAAATAGAAAATAGCCTAGTAAGAAAAAGAATATTGGATTGTTTCTCTCATAAGTCCATAGGTCATAATACTGGTCCCCAAATAAATGAGATCATCCAATTACTTGAATTGAAGTGTTTATTAAGGGTACAAGTTAGCAATACAGTTAGAAATATAGTTAGGAAGTTTGTTAGTATTTGGTTAGAGTTGTTAGGCTTACTAATATAAAAATAAGGTGTGTAATTGTGTAATATTCATTCTTTCAGTCAATACAAATCATATTTCTTTCTCTAAACTCTCTCTCTCTCTCTAAGATCTCTGTATTCATCCTTCTGTTCATCGTTTCTTCTTGATTTCTCTTCAATTCCCAAACATTTCAATGTAGTTAACATGGTATCAGAGCCACCAGGCTCACGCCATGGATTCTTGTGGTTCCGTTTTTCATTAGATTTCATCATTTTATAGTTTTATTTTCTATTTAGTTTTTTTTTTTTAAATAGAAATTCTATCAAGTTCTTCAGTGCTTATGCGATCGTCCTATAACTTTTTTGGTTGATTTTTCGTCTGGGCTATGAACAGAAATTGTCGGTGATATATGGGTCGTCAAAATTGTTCCTTCAGGCCAAATAGAAGTGGCAAGTTCCTGAATTCGGGAATTTTTCGGATTTTAATCGAGTTCTTGATACAAGGAAAGAAGATGGGATGTCAAGCAATTTTTTGGATCCAGTGGAATCCCTTCATCTTAATCGGCGAGAGTCTGGAGAAGCAGTCGATGTGCCTGTATGCCCTAATTTTGAAGTAGAAAGCGCAGTTCACTCGGTCCTTCTCCGTCCCAAATATCTAAGCCAAGTCTTCCGCCACGGCTGTCTTCGATTCTGCTGTGGTTGTCAATTAATGGGTGGAGGGAGAAATCTTGAGACCTTTGTGTAGTTCAAGTGTTTGACGAAATGCCTAGCTCAGAATTTTCTTATGAAGGTTAAGTTTTTTAGCTACTTCTTTTGAATTTCTTACAATGATTCTTTCAGTATTATGTAAATCAATTAGTTTGTTGTTGTTGGCATGAAGTCATTCAGTTGATATGTAGAGTATTAAAGAGCTCAAAGCCGTCTTTCTTGTGAATCTTTTCTGGGTTCTTCCAGTTTTTTGTGACATTTGCTTTCAAGATTGTTCATTGTGTCAAGATCAATGTTTGTGATGGCCTCCATTTGATTTGCTAAGTTTTTTCGAATCATGTATTGTGCAATTTGTGTGATGTCCAATTCTTGTCTCTCTGCTTCATTGATATTATGCAAGTTTATTGAGTTTGATCTTTCTATAACTCTTGATATATTTAGAGAAATAGGTGTGAATTCTTGCATTCTGGCATGTACAATTTTGTGATTATTCAGATTATGGTTTGTGCCAAAATGAGAAGTGTAATGTCTGAGAAAAGTGTTCAAGTGGCTATTGAGGAGTTTGTGCAGTCTGTTTTCTTATCACAGCCTTTAATGTTGAGTATAACCAGCTCAGTTGTTAGCATGTATCTACTGTAAGTCCGGTTATACAATGAAGTTTGAAGAAGTTGTTAATGATAAATCCCATGAAGGGTAATTCCGTGATATGAATAGGTAAATCCCATGAAGGGTAGAAGAAGTTGTTAACGGTAAATCCCACGAAGGGTAATTCCATGATGTGTGTAGGTAAATCCCACTAAGGGTAATCCTACATGGATGTTGATTTTCTGTTGTTGAAATTGTGAAGGCCGATCCCATTGTTAAGAGTAGTTGTTTTTCGTAAAATCCACAAAGGGCGATTCCGTGGTACTATAGTTAAGGCCGATACCACACTATAGTTTGTTAGTTTTCTGTTTTAAAGGCCGAAGCCAATGTTAAATGAAGTTGTTGATGGTAAATCCCACGAAGGGTAATCCCATAAGAAATTGTTATAACCAGCATGAGGGTGTGTTACAACTTTATAAGAGGCTGTTCTTTGTGAAACTCATGTCAGAGGTAGAGGAATATTGGAATTTTTAGATGTGTGCAGCATAGTTCTTTTCTAAGATCTTGGTATGTACGTTGTGGTGAGGCAATGAATATATTTGGAGTGGAAGGGCATCTTGTTGTTATCTACTTCATCCACGGATGTGCTTCCTACTGAGCTTGAAGAATACTTTGGGGCAGATTGAGATGTGTTTGTTGTGGTTTCGTCTTCACTGCTGCTATACAGCTTGTATCTGTCATAAGAGTCGCCCTTGCTTGCCTAAGATTTCAAGTCGATCTCACTTCCTTGTGATGCAGTAGAAGCCATTGTGTGGCTTAATTTTTCCCGAATATCCTGGTTTCTTCTTTTCGGGAAAGCCATTATCATGCCCTTTATGTGATTTGTGCATATCGTTATCGCTGTCCACTGGAGACCCATACTTGGTCAGGTGCAAGAGGAGTATATTGTTTATGTTCCAAGGCCTTTGAATCCCATTCAATTGAGAATTCTCGTGCTATGTCATGCATTAACTGAATCTTCATCTCCTTCGTTGGAGGCTTTGATTTCAACCTCTCCACACACTATTTATTCAGAAAAGGTTCGAGAGAATTTCCATGTTTGCATAATCAAGTTGGATGGTGTTTATAGTAAGGTCACTTGTTCTATAACTTAGATGGGAATGTTTTTTATTTGGAACAAGGTGATATACATGAAGATATTATGACATGGAATGAATCTGAGGTGGATGAAGTGGGATTGTAAGATTGTAGGTGGTTCAATTCTGTGTTCTGTTTTCTGGTTTCATAGCAGTGATTGCAAATGTTCTTCCAATCTCAAACTGGGTTTCCCCAGTTGAGATTGAGGGGGAGTATTAGGGTACAAGTCAGCAACACAGTTAGAAATATAGGTAGCAAGTTTGTTAGTATTGGTTAGAGTTGTTAGGCTTACTAGTATAAAAACAAAGTGTGCAATTGTGTAATATTCATTCTTTCAGTCAATACGAATCATATTTCTCTCTCTAAACTCTCTCTCTCCAAGATCTTTGTGTTCATCCTTATGTTCATCGTTTTTTCTTGATTTTCTCTTCATTTCCCAAACATTTCAATGTAGTTAACAGTGTCAACAATTAGATTCATGTAAGACATTTAACATATATTATAATACGATTTTTTATTGAATTGACATAGTATATTAGTTTTTTTTCAAAAAATATTACTTTCTTAAAAGATCATGTTAAGAAGAACCGTATTTAAAATTTTCATACAAAACCTTCAAATTCTCAAAGACGGCTCTAATGTATAATACAAATACATAATTTGTTCACTGAAAAGTTTTTTAATAGGCAATTTTAAAGGGATATAAAATATCCATCTTCGCATGAAAATGTAAATATTTATATAAATTTACATCTTTTATCACATCTCCAGGAGAGGGGGAAAAAAACAATACTAGCTCTATGAGTTCAAGAAGAGGTGTCCAAATTCAAATTTACATCTCCTAATTGGAGTAAAAACCACATTTACATGATTAATTCTTTCTCAATTATAAAGAGATAAAATTTTACATTTTAAATGTGCAGCACGCGAGTGGAGATGCTTTTAATAAGGTAGCCAATGATGTGATAAGTAAAATCTGATTAGGTTTATATTACAAAATAGGGCCTAAAATTGACGCATATCATCAAAATGGTTCATGAAATTGACAATCGATCAATGTGATCCCTGAAAATAGGCATCGCAAATCAGTGTGGTCATTCCGTCACAATTCTATCAAAAATTCTATTATGTACTGATGTGGCACATAAATAGGTCCCACAAGTCTTTTTTTTATCACAAATGGTCATTGGAATTGAAAATTGATCAACATAGTCCTATTGTGATTTAAATGGAAATCATAATTTCAGGTGTTTTATCATATAACTCAAACTCGAAAAACAAAAATCTGTCAGACACAAGTTGATGTGTCCGGATGTATAGAAGAATTTGTAGCAATGGTCCCTCTTTAACTCAAATAGAGTAATGGTCTCTCAATTAAAAATTCATGACCATTGGTCCCTTAACTCATCCAAACGTGCAGCTATGGTCCTTTTTGTAAACTTCGTAAGAATTTCCATCAAAATAAGTCACGTGTCACGCACGTGAGGCTGAATCAAGAAGCAAATATGGAAAACCAATTGAAGCAATGGTCCCTTAACTTTAACCCAATTATAGTAATGGTTCTTTCAACATAACTCATTTTCACAAAATTCTGATAGAGTTAACAAAACTGACCATAACTGCACATTTTGTTAAGTTAAAAAACCATTACTTCAATTAGGTTAAAGTTAGAGGACAATTGCTACAATTTTCTCTGAAATATAATTCGGACTGAGATTGAGTTTATTCGGAATCGAATTCAACTGGATGATGGTCCTATAGCAAGAACACTACTTGTATAATAATTGGCAGCCCAAAGCTATTACATTACTGAATGGTGATAGAATTACATTTTTCTTTTTATTTCCAAGAAAATACAATTAAATATAAAAATGCTCAACCAATGGTTGGCACCAATACAAAGAAAACAAAAACTACAACATATATATGAGACTACAATCTAACCATCAACATACAGCCGAAGGAGAATTCTTTGTTTAAATGCCCGAATGCTATCAATCTCCTGACCGCTCTTGAACAAATACACCAAACCAGGAAACGCCAAGCTATAACGCTCGCAGTTTCGACTGTGACCATCTCAAGGCAATTTATGTTTCCTGCATTATACGAAAATTTACACACAATAAAGTCTCGACGTTTCTAGTGAACGAGATTAGTAGAGTTAAATCATATATCTACAGAAATGGAGACGTTTGTGGATATTGCAGTTTTAAGAATGTATCAAACATGGTTTTGTAGACAGTAAGCACCTACCTGAATTTTAATCAGGACCCTTCTGTTTGCTCATCAAGGCTAAATTCACCAAAAATGTCTGGGCATTCATCCCATTTTCCCTGCTTCCGTGATTCCCAATAGCCACCAACATAGCGGAAAGGTCCATCTTCACCTTCTCTCTCAAACCACCTGGGTTTCCACCCGTTTTCTTGTAGTTTCCTCGACTGTGCATTGAGAGTTTCAAAGATTATCACCAGCATTAATAGTAACAAAGAAATACTGCAGTTAAATCATATGCCATCGCTTGTAAACATATTTATTGGAAACTATAATACACTGGAAGTATTCCTAAAGATCTGTATATTTGAATGCATCAAATAATTTTCTGTATTTGCTCTTCAAATCTGTAAGGAACTCAATAATATAGTGTGAAAGCGTAAGAGGAAGCAAACGGGGCAAGAGTAAAGACATGCATTTTTGCTCATGTTGGAACCGGGTGAAGTTGCTGAAGTCGCTTGCAATGCAAACCAATTCCACAGGGTCGTAACTTCTTATATATATCAGCAATATAATTTCTCCACTGTCCAACATAAAAGTTGTTTCATTGACACAGTT
>JADOBS010302619.1:0-14710 GCA_015708375.1 Cydonia oblonga | reverse complement strand
GGGGGGGTGTTGGAAAATATTAGTATTTTAGTTTATTTGAATGTTTGGTTTTCTGGGCTTAGCCCGTTAGTATTAGAGTTTCGTTTTCTTGCTTATTAGGATTATGTTAGTTCTCTATATATATGGTGCTTTGTAGCTCGTAGAATATCAAGTTAGTCACAATGTAGCATCTTAGGTTTTTGTAGCCGTTTCGGCATTCTCAGTTTATTTAATAATATTCTTATTATTTTGTAATCTTGTTCGTCGCACACTCTGATATTCAACTGAAGCTTCATAAACAGCAATATAAAAACCGTGGTGCAAGCAATTAGCTCAAAGCATGGTGAAAAATGGCTTATGACAACATCAATCGTGCCCACCTCGAGTACTTTTATTGGTTAATTGTAGCTTTGAGCACTTTGAACTCGTGCGTTTATTTGTGGATTGCTAAACGTTTTGTATACAAAAAGTTTGCAGCAGAAGTAACCAACGAGGAGAAAGAACGGACTTAATCCGGACGGTCGAGAACATAAGCTTATGACCTATCTTTTTCTCATGCTTAGTTTTTCCTTCAGAACCTTAGCGCAAGCACTAGATAAGCAAGCTACCGTAGCGTTTTACACTAACCTCTTCGATCCTTTCTAAATAGGAAGAAAGAGCGCACATCGTTGTACAATCTCATTCAACTACGCGCGAAGGACAAGATAAGTTTAAATAATTAAAAAAGTGCTAAATCATGAGCCAGATTATTAAATATCAAAATATTGAAATTTTCACGAAAGACCATATTTTTCTCCCTAAACCTAAAGTATTTAGTATTTTCACACATTATTTGATAACATAACTCAAAAACAAAGTTAGAGTCAATAAGAAAGTATAAATAAGGGTGGTTCGGGATGAGATTCTAAAATGAAAAGCACAAACTGAATTTCAAACCGACCTCTTTTGGGACGAGATTCTAAAAATCGAAATTGAACCAAAATTTCGATATTCCCGAAAAAATTTCGGTTTTGCGGGATCCCCAAAACCCTAATTTGTAAATCCCTAATTCGAGTCGTAATTCAAAAACGAGACACCCTTAGTCCTTAAGCTTCATCCAATACCTAGTTTGCACCAGTTGCACCACAAATTCCAACTCTTTAGGGAATAGAATATGACTTACTTTTTAAATTGGTAGAACAATTTAGAAGGTATGACATAACTTGCACAAAACATTACCATATGGCTGAAAGGAGAGTCGAGAGAAAGGTGAGTGAAAGGAGAGGAGAGAGGTGGTGGGTCGAGTGTTGGTGGCAGTACAACCAAGAGAAAAAAAGAGAGTTTTGAGAGAGAAGATGCAACTGAGTGAAAATTGAAATCGAGAGTAGGTCGACGCAACAAGATTAATTAAGACAACAAGGATTTGGTCCTCGAGACGTTGCTTGACTTGGGCCCGGATGTCCTGGGGAAGGTCCGTGAAGAAGTAGTAAGGATTTGGTCCCTGGACTCGGACTCTCCGATCCTGGTAGAGATGATGTTATCGCAAATGATGTACAAGCACGTGGTGGCGCGCGAGGTAGTGAGGTATAGAACTTCGGCGATAACGATGAATCTACCATCGTGCTCCTGCGACGATGGCGGATCTGCCATCACTTCAAAAGAAATGGGGTTGAGTCGATAGGGTTGACGGAGAATCATGTGTACATTTGTCATTTAATCTTTGGTTCCATTCTGCCTTGCACGTACCAAGGCAAAACATGACAACTATCCCATTTCGGCCTGTGCATACCAAACATAGTATGGAACCACCGTTCCATCCCATTCTATTTCGTCCCGTTCTGTCACATTCCGTCACGTTTACGTGCGTTTGTTTGATTTTACGGTTGCACCTAGGTCGAATCCTAGATTGCCTACGTACCCTCTTGAGGGATCAAGTGAAATTGTAATTAACTAGGGTTGTGTTTGAGCGAGGGTATTGTGGATATAAAAGTTGGGTGTAGAGAAAAATATTAGTTTGGGAAGAAAAAAGATATGGTCTGTAGAAAGACATAAGTTGGATTCAAATAAAACTTGTCAAAAATTAATGAAGTATGAAATTTGACAAATTGATTAATGAATGTATAAAATTACAATAAAATACAAGTTAATGTATAAAATTGAAATTTTTAAATATTTATGAGGTTGCAATTGTAGACAAACTTAAATGGGGTAAAGTGTTACCCTTAAAAATAACAAAGACCTTTTCGAATTCTTAAAAAACTAAAAAATTCAATTTTTTTCCTTCAAGTTACCGTTGTAAGGCTATGCCAGAAGCGAAGCCAGCAGAAAAAAGCGCGTACTTCATCTCTCTCTGTGATTATTGATTTCCTTCGTTGCCCTTCCTCGCTCGCTATAAACGACGTCGCCAGCGGCCCTGGTTCTCAATTCCTCTGCCTCCGCCGTCGCCGCCCATTTTGTGCCGAGAAACACGAGTCGACGATTTCATCGAGATCGATCCAACCACAGATCGAGATATGTTCTGAATTTTGAATTTCGTTATGTAATTTTGGGCTTGCTTTTAGGGTTTCGTTTGATTTTACTCGTTGATTTAGGGTTTTCTGTTATATTACTTGTCAATTAGAATATCCAATTTCCTTCTTGTAGAATTGGTATTTGATTATCGATTGTAGGGTTTGATTTGATTTCACTCGTTGATTTAGAATAATCACTCTATAATTACGTATTGCTTTCTCAACTGTAAGATTTCGATTTCGATTTGGAATATGTTATCTGTAACTGTGAGGGCATCGCCATCTCCATCTGATTCTGTGTTTGATTATAGACTTGGTGGAGGATCAATCGGTGGGAGATATGAGGAACCCAGTTATGAATGCCGAAGAAAACGCAATCGTGACGGTAGCCTCAAAGAGTTAGGGCTAGGGTTAGGGTTTTCCACCACTTGTACAGCACCTACATATGAATACCGAAGAAAACGCAATCGTGATGGTAGCCTCAAAGGGTTAGGGTTTGAAACTACTTGTGCTGAGGCTGAGACCACTGTGGAAAAGAAGACTACTGATGAAGAAATCGCTGTTCCTGCTGATGAAGATCAGATTTGGTGCATGTTATGTGGCGAATGTTTTGACGATTTCTATAGTCATGAGACCAAGGGATGGATGTATAAAGGTGCTGTGTACTTGAATGCACCTGAGGGATCAACAGGGAACACAGATAGGTCAGAGTTGGATCTTATAGTCCATGATAAATGCAGATAGGAAGGTGGTCAAGGGAAATGGCTTCGGAGGACATACCATAGTGGTTGTGAGAAGTAGATCAACTAATCTACATCAACTAGATACGAATGCACCTGACGGATCTAGAGGAGGCAAGGATAGGTCACAGTTGGGTTCTATAGTGCATGCTAATGCAAATCGGAATGTTGTTATAGAAAATGATTGCGGGAGAGTTTAGCATAGTGGTTGTGGGAAGTAGATGAACTAATTGACAGCAACCACATATATTTGAAATGATGATTTTGACCTCGGAGCATCCAGAGATGATTTAGGCTTGTTTATAGGCAAAGAGCAAAGAACATTATGTTGTTGTAATTGATTCAACCATTGGAGTTCAATAAAGAAGATAGATTTTCATTTTTACCGCCAATGTGACCTACTCTTGTACCATGCACATCATCTTGCAGCAAGGTTAATAACAATTTCTGTTGTCATATTGTTCTCTGCTCAAATTTATGTGTTATTTTACTCTATTTTCAAAATCACCCTATTGGAAACCAGATTTATTGTTATCTAGTTACGATTGAAGGATAGAGATATATACTTCACTGGTTTCTCTGGTGCAGTTTTAATTGTCTTTATGTAGTGAAAGTCATTTCGCTTTTCTTGTTAGTTCTGTCCTAAATTGTTGCACCTTCCATTCTCGGTTATGTTAAATGTCATCTTTTAGTTAACGTTAATTTAGGTATGGGCCGCTGGCTTGCTATTTTCAAGGTCCCATTGAATCCTATTGCAAGGACATGCTACAGAGTTGCAGCATCTCTCTGCCTTTCACATACTACCAAAATTCTAACTGTAAGTTCTGTAAGAAAAGACCAAGTAGTTCATCAGCTGGAGTCTGAAGCTCAGACTCAGAGAGGTGGACGAAAATTACAGGTGTGAGAAACTTTATTTTGTTGATAGGACTCTTAATTTGCGGATACATTGTGATTTAACTGAAAAGTTAGATTTTAGTTTACAGCTGCAAAATATAGACTATGATTGTTGTAAATATAACGAAAATGAAAATAGTATACAGGGATCAATTGCATACTGGTTGTATTTTACTTCTCGTTGTCTCTCTAACTGGTCAAGTGGCCGAGTATTTAGTTTCCCTGATGGCATAATTCTATCACACATATTTCATCTTCACAGGAAAACTGTTCATCGTTAATTTAGAAGAATGTAAATATAGTGCTTTCAGTATAGCAACGGCGCAGACCTAGTAAGCTGTCCTACGCATCTTGAGACTTGTGTGAAGCCCCCTACTACATAAAATTTACCCACTTTCATCGAAGGGAAAAGCTAAGATTGAGAATCCACTACTGAGAGAAACCTTTCCAACTACGCAGTTAATCACATGATAGAGAAACTAATATGGTAGCTTATGGCTTTGCTACGGTAGCACATACTTACTGTCAATCTTGTAATTGGTTATGTATTTTTTTTTCCATAACAGTTCCGAGGTTATTATTTAACCTAAATGGTAATATGAACTCTAGAGGATGCTCTTTGTAATGTTATTTCATCTTTGTTTTTTTTAAACAATAAAAATGAACATTTCAGCGGCAGCAAAACCTCGAACTTTCGCATCTCTTCTGTGTGCACTGCCCAGGGAAATTAGTTAAATCTATTTTAGTTTTTTTTCAGTTAATGTCATTTAATTTCTTTCTTAATTACATTCTTTTTTCAGTCAAAGTATTTTAATTACTTGACTGAATTAGTTGAATCTGTTTTAGTTACCTTATGAAGAAATGTTACCTGGGTTTTTTTTTTGAACTAAACCCAAAGAATGTAAGGCTTATTTTTCCAACCAACAGTTACTGGTATATATATGCTACTTTATTATCTGTGCTACACGAAAAGGTGAGATCGCTATCTTTGTAGGATCAATCTTTGACAAAAGTACACAACAAAAAACCAATTTTATTCAGCAATTTTCTATGGCTAGCTCTGACCATGAAGATCCAGAGAAGAATCCCATCAGCCAAGAAGAACATTCCGATTCCGGAGGTGGCTGGAGTGCTGCCATTTTCATCATCTGTAAGCTGCCAATCTTCTTATATTTATATTTTTATTTTTAAATATACTCTTAAATTTTTTTCTTTCTATTTATTTGATTTTCATTTAAATATTTTGTTTCAGCTGTTGAGGTGGCAGAGAGATTTGTTTACTTTGGCATCGCGGGTAACCTCATCACATACCTCACAAATGAACTCCATGGGCCGATTCCCATAGCTGTAAAGACTGTCAACACTTGGGTTGGAGTCTCATCTCTCCTCCCAATGCTCGGAGCCTTCATAGCTGACTCCTTTCATGGTCGATTCAATACCATCCTCGTTTCATCGACCATCTACCTCTTGGTACAGTTAAATTCAAAAGTTTCGTTAGTGTTATTACCCTTTTGCTTTCAGACCACGATTGTTAATTTTTTCATGTCTTGCAGGCAATGATGTTATTAACCATAACAGTGTCAGTAATCCCTCTGCTTTACCAGGAAGCAATTTTCTTTGTTGCGCTTTACATATTATCAAATGGGCTAGCAGGGCACAAACCATGTGTACAAACCTTTGCAGCTGACCAGTTTCGTGAAGACACGCCGCGGGATAAGAAGGCGAAGAGCTCATTTTTCAACTGGTGGTTCTTGGGGATCGTAATTGGTGCCTCTGTTGCCATTTTGGTAGTTATATATGTACAGGTCAACAGACTCTTCCTCTGATCTTATTTACATGCACAAGCAGAGTTTTTTTCTCTCAAAGTTTAGCAGATATAACTCAAGGTCCATTTAGCATTAGTTCAGAGTAATGGTACATAAAGATAACAAGTCCCAAAATTTTGAATCCTAGCTGTGAATTTTTTTTGTTTTCTATTATGTGAGTCGACTCTGGACACCGGAGGAATTTTTTTGGTGATTAATACAACAACAACAATAATAAAGTCTTATCCCACTAAGTGGGGCCGACTGTATGAATCCTATAATGCCATTGTGCTCAAGTCATGTGCCACGTCTTCCGTTAGATCCACTTACTTGAAGTCTTTTCTTAGAGTCTCTTTCCAAGTCTTCCTAGGTCTTTCTCTACCCCTTCGGCCCTGAACCTCTATCTTGTAATCACATCTTCTAATTAGAGCATCTGTAGGCCTTCGTTTCACATGTCTAAACCACCTTAACAGATTTTCTATCATCTTTCCATCAATTTCGACTACTCCTACTTTACCTCGGATATCCTCATTCCTAATCTTATCCTTTCTCGTGTGCCCACACATCCAACGAAGCATTCTCATCTCCGCTACACTCATTTTATGTACTTATTGATTCTTCACCGCCCAACATTTTGTGCCATAAAAGCATTGCTAGCCTTGGTGTTGTCCTATAAAATATTCCCTTGAGCTTTAGTGGCATACGACGGTCGCACAACACACCCCATGCACTCTTCCACTTCATCCATCCAGCTTCTTTTGCAAGATAGATCATAGGTAGTGAAAATGGTCGCTCTTTGGTACTTCCTGATCTCCAATCCTCACCCTAACTCATTTGAGCCTCCATTTGCACTGAACTTGTACTCCATATACTATGTCTTTGAGTTTCATCTATCAACACTATATCGTCTGCGAAAAGCATACACCAAGAATTATCATCTTGAATATGTCTCGTTAACTCATCCATTACCAATGCACATTTTTACTGATTAATATTAAGTAAAATTATGATGACCCTAAAGTTGTGTTAGTTCAATTGTGTCAAAATAGTTCTTAAGATAGTGTAAAAATTCAAAAACTTTGGCATCCGATTGAGTTTGTAGTCATTTACGTATTGAATTTGTCACTATGCTTACCCATGGTGTAGGATTATGTTGGGTGGGTGGCAGGGTTTGGAATATTGACATGGGCTGTTACACCCCCACCCCTAATTATATGTGTAATTTCGTAAGTTCCCTAAAATTTTAATAAAAATTCATTTTGGTCCCCTACTTTGACTAAATCTGGACCCTCTATCTAGATTTCTAAACTCCCTCAAGCTGCCACTTGGCAGCACCCCAACTCTTCCCACTTCTCTCTTTCTTTCCCCCACCCCGAGACCCCCACTTTCAACTCTCTCACTCTACACTCATTCTCCCTTTCTCGAAACCCTCACTCCCTTTCGCTCTTCAATCTCACACCTGCATACAGCCACACCCACACACCTTCCCGACATCATTAACACCACCATCATCACCTTCAACACCTCGTCTATCTCTCTCTCTCTTTCTCCTGTCGTTGCAAGGACGAAGAAACCCGGAAAACTCACCGGCGAGATTTCTTGTTTTTCTGGCTAGGTAAGCTTTGGGACATTTGTGAACTCTTCATTTTTGTCCTTGTGGCTTAGTCTTAAATTAGTTTTGGTTGGATCGTTGTTCTAGCTCAGGTATAGCATAGGAAGGAAATGAAACCCATCTCCGGCGAGCCCCGTGGGCGTCGAGGAGTTTTCCGACCACCACTGGGAGTTTCACGGCAAACCAAGGGTATCAAATCATTCCTCTCACTTCCCTCTACATGTTGATACCTAGATCGAAGCCTAAGGTCCTTGTTTGCAGTAGGCCAGAGCTGGGGAAAGCTCCGACGTTCACCTCTGTCAAGCCCAGGCCTTTCAGGTTGTTTCCAAGACCCTCGGGCCTTAGGCCCGTTATGAACCAGCCCAAAAACCCTTCTGTTTCTTTATTTATTTATTTATTTAAATTTCCAAAACCCAAAAGGCCTTAGGGCCGTGACACCCAAGCCCAAACCCTTGGCTTTCAAGCCTCGGGGCTGTGAGGAGCTCGGGCCTTAAGCCAGTTAAGCCCAATTTCTTTTTATTTAATTTAATTATTTTTTTTTAAAACCAAAAGGGCCCTTGGGCTGTATTTGTTGGGAGCCATGAGCCCAAACTCTAAACCCAAATCCTAAACCCATTTCTTTTAAACCCTAAACCTAAACCCAACCCATCCTAAGTCTAATCCTAACCTGGATCCAACCCTAAACTGGTCTAACCCGGTTGACCTTGACTGACCCAACCCGGAGCCGTTGACTTTGACCGATGATTTTTCCAGTTTTCGTCTGGGACCCCTCCTAGGCTAATTTCGACGTCCTGGACCCGTTTTTGAAGTCCGTTTTTCCAAATTCAATTGTTTGAGTAGAGTAGTAGAAATGCATACATGGAAAAACATGATTTAACAATTATGTTCTATGAAACGCTTTGAGATAACATGCTTACTGAGGCTAGATTGAGTTACTACTATTTTTCGTTTTTCTATAACCCGTGTTCTTTATAGAATATCTGATGGATGATGATATAATATTTAGAACACGTTTACAACATTTCTTTATAGTATAAATGATGGATAACTTTATACTATAAATATGTTATATATATATATATATATATGTTCAATGGTTTTGTACTTACCTAGTGGTCCCAATTCCGCTACGAGGCGAGGGATAGATTCCGTCCCGGGAGAGGGTTATGGTGTTGGCATAGGGCCTGAAGGGTTTTTCCTCTGGCAATTAGCACAAGGACGGGGAGCTGGCACGGGGTCTCGGGGTGATTTTCCTCTGGCAATTGGCACAGAGACAGGGAGCCGGCATGGGACCTGGAGGGATTTTGGACATTCACTAGTGATTACAATATATATGAGTTATGATTTGAGACATTGCACAACATCCTAGGTTTTAGAAAACCTATTTTTATCATGTTATATATGTTATTATAAAACCTGGGGTTAGTATGCTGATAACTGTTTTAGTATATATATATATATTAACTTGGTCCACTCATGTTTGTTTTGCACCCCCTTAAGGATCTAGGAACGAGGATTATGATCTGAGCTACGAGGCATTCCTCTACCAGTGATATCGTGCTATATTCTCTATGTTTCGGCATCTGCTGTAATAGCACTCTATATCTTAATGTCCGCTTGTACTCTTTTGATGTATGCTCTGAACATGTTATGCATTACCTTAATATTAAATTGTTAGCAGTTGAACTTTAGTATTGTGTTGTTCGTCCCTATTGCATGATTAGTCCCAATTTATATGCATGTTTAATTAGCATGTTTCTCAGCATTTGCATAAATTAAATGGCTTTCGTCACCCTTCGGGTGTCGGCCAGCACGTGACTATCTCGATGTTCCTAGGACATCGGGATCGGGACGTGTCAGGGGCAATGACGGTCACATTGGTTCTGTTCCTGGTCGATTACAAGAAGTACAGAAGGGAGGGACCCTTAGGCAGCCCTTTCACCTCAGTGGCTCAGGTGTTTATGGCGGCAACGAGGAAGTGGCGCGTCAATGGAACACCCACTGGTGTTGTTGTGCACAGTGATGACAAGAGTCAACATGAGACTAGGACTTTGGCGCATACCAGTCAATTCAGGTATGTCTAACATGCCACCATAATCCAAAGACATATATTTTCCATTAGGTATAATTTTATAAACACAAAACAACATTGTCATAAAATCCAAATGGAATTTTATATGTTGCCTTTCCAAAACTGTATACAATATTTAAAGGGGTGTGTGGACCCTTTTTACTTTTTACACACCCCTTGTTAATTTCTATCATTTTATCTTCTTTATTTCATCTGATCCGATAGTCGAAAATTAAAAAGTTGTGTGAGGAGTAAAAAGGCCTCTATTTAAATTTGTATTGTGTATTGTGAAATTCAGGTACTATTGTTCTTTTTCTCTTGGTAGTTCTAAGATTTTTATGGCTTTCCTTTTTCTTACTCGTTGAAAAATTTAGATGCTTGGACAAGGCAATGATCGTTGACAACCATGATGCTTCATGCATGACCAGAAATCCATGGAGATTATGCTCACAAAATCAAGTAGAACAAGTAAAGCTCATCCTACGCCTGATTCCCGTATTGATGTGTTGCTTAATGTTTGCTGTAGTCCAGTCCTTTTTCTAGACCACCTTCACCAAGCAAGGAAGCACAATGGTCCTGTCAATTGGTTCAAGCTTTATGCTTCGCGAAGCATCACTTCAAATCTTTGTTAGCCTGATAGTTATAGTTGTCATTCCAATCTATGATCGTGTTTTTGTCCCAACTGCCCGAAAATTCACGGGACAATTCTCTAGCGTCACCATCTTACAAAGAATCGGCATTGGCCTATTTTTGTCCATCATCACCATGGTTGTGTCAGGTTTGGTAGAAGCGAAAAAGGTTAGCATTGCACGAGAACCAACCTCTTGGACAGGCTGAAAACAATAGTGCCAATGAGAGTGTGGTGGTTAATTCCACAGTACATGGTATGCGGTTTATCTGATGCATTTGCATTGGTTGGAATCCAATAATTCTTTTACGATCAAATGCCAGAGAAAATGAGAAGCATGTGAGCAGCAACATACCTTTATAGGTGCTGGAAACTTCGTAAGCAGTAGCATAATAACTGTGGTGCAAGTAATTAGCTCAAAGCATGGCGAAACATGGCTTAGTGACAATATCAATCGTGCCCACCTCGATTGCTTCTATTGGGTAATTGCTGCACTAAACACTGTTAATTTTTTCATTTGTGTGGATTGCTAAACGTTTCATATACAAAGAGTTTGAGACAGAAGGAACCGAGAAGCATACAGAACCGTCTCAATCTAGATGATCAAGAACCGAAGCTTAGCTTGGCCTATCTTGCATATAACAGAAACTAGTGGTATAGAATACATGTTTTGTGTTGTAGTGTCGTAGAACTGCCTCGCAGCTTAAAATTACATCTCTTCCCTTATGATTTCGGACATCAGGATTTAGCAATAGAATTTCAGAAAGCAGGCTCTAGTAGAATTAGTACAAAGGCCTGCATCTGCATGTATGAAATTCCTTGATCAAAAATTCCCTTTTCATCTATTCTGTAGTCAAATTTTCATCAGCCACTTTTGGTTTTGATCATTTTGTTTCATTGGCTAAAATTTCATAATCTCAATATCCACCAAAGCTATCACTAATTGTTTGTTCATGGTGTTGCTATCCATGCACCTCTTTTTACCTCCCACCCACTTCCTCTTAATTTATGTTATTTGATCCTCTTCAATTAATTTGATTTGATGGCCGAAAATTGACAGATGTGTGCGTAAAAGGTAAAAAGAAGTTTGTTAATAAAAATATAATCTCATATTATACTGTATTAAAAGTGCCTATTGAAGACTAACATCAGTGGCGGAGCTAGGATTTCATGCATAGGAGGGCCTCTAACATACACTGGTAGTTTGAAACTCAGAACATGAGAGATTGAAGTAATTTGCATAAAAATTGAAAGATCCTAAATTCAATAGAGAGAACTAAACATTGCACAAACCCAAAGACCAGAATATGAGGTAAAGAATAAGCAAGAAATGTATATAAAAAGTTACCAATTAGTGCTATGGTCTAGTGATATCCCTCTTCACTTGTAAGTGAGAGGTCTTAGGTTCGATTCTCAACAAAGACGAATTTGAATCACATTATTGCTAGCCCATTGTGAGGCCCACTCCCCAACCTTTTAGTATAGATAATGTTGTTTGTTCAAAAAAAAAAATTTAAAAGTTAAAGCCAAAGAAAAAAAGAATAAGGAGGGGAAGTGAATACTACTACGCCGCAATAAGAGAGATGGAGAGAAAAATGAGGCCTGCCTGGAACAGAAAAGAATTCGTATTGAGAACACACTTTAATTTTAACGATACTAGACTGACATGCAGCAACATCATTTGTTATGGTAGCAAAAAAAAAAAAGGTAGTATGGGCTAAGGACCATACTGGTCCCTTAGTAGCTTCCCCCATTAACTTACATCAAACCCTAGTTAATACCGAAGGAACCTTGGAAGTTTATAACGTTGAGAGTTGAAATGTGAGGAACATTTTGTCCCACATTGGTGAGGGACAAACCTTACTAGTGGCTTATATGGTCTTGGGCTACTTCCCATATTGCCAATTGGTTTTATGGTGGAACTCCAATTTCATCATGGTATTAGAGCAGGTTGTCCCTCGTGTGAAAGCTCAAGGGCCGCACGTGCTCACGCATCACCCACTTGATGTCCACGTTTAGGCTTGAAAATTGGCCACACATGCGGGGGCGTGTTAAGAGTTGAAATGTGAGGAACAGTTTGTCCCACATTGATGAGGGACTAGCCTTACTAGTGGCTTATATAGTCTTGGATTACTCCCTATAATGCCAATTGGTTTTATGATGGAACTCCAATTTCATCATATAATAGGTGATATTAGAGAAATCACATTTTATAAATTTCATGTGAGAGCTCTACCTCTAAGAACATTCCCTCCTATGCTAAACTGACTTGAATGTATGAAATTTGACGAATTGATTAATGAAGGTATGAAATTGCAATAAAATACAAGTTTATGTATAAGATTGAAATTATCAAACATGTATGAGGTTATAATTGCAGCCAAACTTAAGGGGTAAAGTGTCACCCATAAAAATAACAAAGACCCTTTCGAATTTTTGAAAAAAATAAGAGTTTGTTTGGTATTCTATTTGAGTTCAAAGTTTTAACTTAAAAACTGTTTCTCAATTCACAACTAAAAAATTTGTTTGGTAAGCCTATTTTGTGTTATTTTACTCTATTTTCAAAATCACCCTATTGGAAACCAGATATATTGTTATCTAGTTACGATTGAAGGATAGAGATATATACTTCACTGGTTTCTCCGGTGCAGTTTTAATTGTCTTTATGTAGTGAAAGTCATTTCGCTTTTCTTGTTAGTTTTGTCCTAAATTGTTGCACCTGCCATTCTCAGTTATGTTAAATGTCATCTTTTAGTTAACGTCAATTTAGGTATGGGCCGCTGGCTTGCTATTTTCAAGGTCCCATTGAATCCTATTGCAAGGACATGCTACCGAGTTGCAGCGTCTCTCTGCCTTTCACATACTACCAAAATTCTAACTGTAAGTTCTGTAAGAAAAGACCAATTGGTTCATCAGCTGGAGTCTGAAGCTCAGACTCAGAGAGGTGGACGAATATTACAGGTGTGAGAAACTTTATTTTGTTGATAGGACTCTTCTTAATTTGCAGATACGTTCTGATTTAACTGAAAAATTAGATTTTAGTTTACAGCTGCAAAATATAGACTATGATTGTTGTAAATATAACGAAAATGAAAACATACTGGTTTTATTTTACTTCTCTTTGCCTCTCTAAACGGTCAACTGGCCGGGTATTTAGTTTCCCTGATAGCATAATTCTATCACACATATTTCGTCTTCACAGGAAAACTGTTCATCGTTAATTTAGAAGAATGTAAATATAGTGCTTTCAGTATAGCAACGGCACAGACCTAGTAAGCTGTCCTACGCGTCCTACACATCTTGAGACGTGCGTGAAGCCCCTACTACATAAAATTTGCCCACTTTCATCGAAAGGAAACGCTAAGTTTGAGAATCCACTAGTGAGAGAAACCTTACCAACTATGTGATTAATCACATGATAGAGAAACTAATATGGTAGCTTATGGCTTTGCTACGTTATCACATACTTACTCTCAATCTTGTAATTGGTTATGTATTGTTTTTCCATAACAGTTCCTAGGTTATTATTTAACCTAAATCATAATATGAACTGTAGAGGATGCTCTTTGTAATGTTATTTCATCTTTGTTTTTTTAAACAATAAAAATGAACATTTCAGCAGCAGCAAAACCTCAAACTTTCATGTCTCTTCTGTGTGCACTGCCCAGGGAAATTAGTTAAATCTGCTTTAGTTTTTTTTTCAGTTAATGTCTTTTAATTTCTTTCTTAATTACATTTTTTTTTCAGTCAAAGTCATTTAATTACTTGACTGAATTAGTTGAATCTGTTTTAGTTACCTTATGAAGAAATGTTACGTGGGGTTTTTTATGAACAAACCCAAAGAATGTAAGGCTTATTTTTCCAACCAACAGTTACTGGTATATATATGCTGCTTTTGTCAAAGATTGATCCTACAAAGATCTCTGTCTTTGTAGGATCAATCTTTGAAAGTACACAACAAAAAACCAATTTTATTCAACAAAAAATCCTTAAATTTTAGCAATCCTTGAATATTAGCTCATTTTTGTAGTCCTAAATTAGTTTGGAATGTTATTTTCTAAATCCTTATAGGATTCTATAATATCTTTTATATAGTTTCCTAGTTGTAATGTATTACTTTTTTTTTTTAACAATATTATCTATACTAAGGGGTGGGAGAGTGGGATAAATCCCACAATAGGCTAGCAATAATGTGGTTCGAATTCTCCTTTAGTGAGAATTGAACCTAAAAATATCACTTACAAATGAAGAGAAATACTACTAGACCATATTACTGACTGGCAGTTGTAATGTATTACTTGAAAGACAAGTATTTTCTCTTCCTCACTACAATATATAAAGTCACAGTGGAGTGAGATAATACACTACATTATCTATTCTAAAGTTGAGGAGGAATGTGACTGTAGCTTAGCTACAGTCAATTTTTTGTCCCTTGATTTCACTCTATTTACAACAATACCAGCCGAATGAGACTGGTTGGGAGGGTAATTCT